>JAUUDY010363434.1:0-11456 GCA_032361765.1 Panulirus inflatus
TTGAACACCATCTGATTACCTTCTCTCCTGATCTGTTATCTCTCTGAAATACAGTTGTCCAAGGCTGCTTTCTCCTCAACACCATCAGATCTCCAACCATAATCTCTATTATATTTTACGTTCCAAGGGTGGAGGTTGTGCCAACTGTAATACAAAAACCATTATTGCTCCCCTCGTTGATCTTGAGTCTCTCAACTTGATGCCATCTGGCTCAATATCACTCTACATTCTGTTACTTTGTTTTTATGTTTTGTTTATCCCCCCCCCCCCCTCCCTAATCCTCCAACAATGTACATCTCCGACTGTGACTTTGTGCCACGTAGCTACGCTCGCTATGCTCTTATCCACGCGATAAAATCCTTTATTCTTGCGGTTTCCATGCTCACTCTTTAGTAGAATGAAAAGCTTTCCGTCACATTAATTCGCCTGGCATCACCTCTCTTCAACCTTCCGTATGCCTCGATGTTGCCGTCCTAATCCTATTTTAATGATGATACTTTACCCTTTGTTCTTGTGAACTGTTTGCGTGTGTCTATTACACTCCCGTGGCACGCGTTTGGCTGCTGCATCCCACAACTTGTGTGTGGAAAACGATCACTCGAGGATTGGCCGTTATAATACCTCCTTTCCTGGAACAGCTAATTTGTTTAAAAAAGTCATTACCTTCTGTATTTCCCTCTTCCTATAACCTTTCTCCCTTTAAGAGTCAGATCCTACAAACACTTGCAGTCCTGATTAACTTCTACTTTCTCCAACATCTTCCTTCACCCAAGATGGCCTTGACTGGGGCATACTTGTCAGTGCTAAGTCGGTCAGTATAAAACAAAAATACGCGAGTGAATACCGAAGGTTCGATATGGTTTTGAATTATAAATAATGTCTAAGAAAGGCAACATCTATCTGACCCCAAGCACTGTTTTCATATATTACTCTTCATTTGCATAGCTCATAACCATATTCTTCTTGAATATTTTATAAAAGTACAGTAGTTTGCATGATATTGACAATAAAAAGACCGTAAGTTTTCATACACATTGGCATGCAATACATGATGATGCGTATATACGGTATTGCTATTTACTTAGTCATGACCAACGAAACAATATGAAATTTAATTGATTCATTTTGGGAGATACTCTGAATTGTTCCGATACATTTTTAGTCTTTTCGTTGACTATATTTATTATTTACAGGTATTGTCCCGTGCATCAAGTTATTTTCAGAATAAACTCGCACTTAAAATTTATGAAAATTGGTTCTCATCAAAGATAAACATGGTAGAATATTAGTTTTATTTCCTCTTTAAGTATAGTCTCTGCTATTGGCAACACTGGTGAAGTCATTACTGTGTTGCTGTCTGGTTCGTGACAGACTGTGAGTTCCTCAACGCTGAGGTCAAGAGAAGGGAGATCATTTCTCAGCATCTTGATATGTTCCAACCTGATACAAAATGCCCGAAAGTAAGTGTACATGTAATGTAGACCTGTGATGTACAACAACAGTAACAGAAATTGATGTATAGTGGCGGTGTATCAAGTAGAAACCGGAACTTAGCACGGCACTTTTTTCTGCAGTTTCACGTTCTGGTACTATATTAATAGAAAAATATTCCACTTTTGACTGCAGAAAATCAGATCACTTTATGTTTTGCTTTGTCAAGTTCAGCGACCAACACAACGACCCAGCGGGTCAGGGAGCCCTGCACAGTGTACACCATCGGCCATGATGCCCCTCAGTGGACAAACAACCATTGCCCAATCCACTGGCTAGCTGGTGTAGGGGAGTCATTCATAACCCTAACTCAACTAGCATTCAATATATGAATATCATTAAGTGTAGGGATTCAATGGCTGTTTCTTAGGTAAAACAGAATATTGAGATATTAGGAACAAAGTTCCAGTTCGTTGGTCAAACTGCTGATTATAACCTGTCGTTACTTCACCGTCCACACAACGGGACCAGATCAGCACTCAGCTCTCTCATGACCTTCATAGACGTAGATGAGAGGCATATAATGCAACATAGCTGGTGTGTGATATATTCTTTAGTATTTAGTGATGAACGTAATTTAGGTAACGATAATGAAATATACAATCAAGATATTAACTTGGACTTTTGTAAAGTGCAATAGATGTGTATCGTCGGGTGAATGAAGTGTTAACAAATCACTTGAAATACATACAGCAAGTGATTTCTTAAAAAAAAAATTACAGGAAATTTGTAACATGTATGGGAGAGCGAGGTTGCTTGAATCATTTATGGATTTCCTCTCATTGCAGTTTCCAGGGACCCCCAATATTGGTGAAAAGTGATTGTGTGTCACTGAAGCTATTTCTGTAGATGATTAAATCCATTTCATATTCATAATGAATCATATCTAGTATTTCTGATACATTATTTATCACTGGCACTTTTGACAGCTACGGGGTTGGTCGAATCAGTGTGCTTCGTGGTTGGTTGAATCACCAAAAAAATTACACAAGCCAAATGTAAACAACATATAAAGTTTTATTCAAGACATAGTAAATGTTCAGGTGAATAGCACACAACAGAACACTAAACCAAATGAATTTAAAAAGTATTATATTCAAAGGGGGAAAATCGATAACATTCAACAAGAATGTAAACCAATAGCAAAAAATTGTAACTTCTTTCATGACTTGGAATCTATGCAGATTTATTGATCTAAATGGTACTCATCTGATAGGAAGTTTCTTGTATCACAATTAATTGAAATGAAAATAATTTATCAGTTCATAACAGTTCATGAAAAACACAAAATATACATATATACATACACTGCAGCGATCTATCAAGTACGTATTCCCGAATGTTAAAATCACTACTAATTTTGCACAACTCGCTTAGGCATTGTACTCTATACAATGAATTTCCCATCACCTGTAGTACATAGTTCATTGGCCCATTCATCACATCCTTCTTGTATCCACTTAAGACAGTCTTCTTTATAAGCAGCATTGCTACCTCTTTGCTTCGGTAGCTGCTCTCTGTTTTCTCTTTTTGACGGAGTTCTTCTTAGGATTGTTGGTTGATATTGCTGATCGTAATGTTTTCCTCCCGCTTTCCTCTTGGTTCCTTTGGCAGTGGCCGTTGGTAACGGTGGCAGTTCAGGACTAGATTCTTGGGCAGGAGACTCAACAATATGTGGAAAAGTGAATGAGAGCCTCTTCTTACAGGATGAAGTAGAGGTTGATGGTTCCTCTTCTTACATGATGAAGTAGAAGTTGATGGTTCCTCTTCCTACATGATGAAGTAGAGGTTGATGGTTCCTCTTCCTACATGATGAAGTAGAGGTTAATGGTTCCTCTTGCTACATGATGAAGTAGAGGTTGATGGTTCCTCTTCCTACAAGATGAAGTAGAGGTTGATGGTTCCTCTTCCTACATGATGAAGTAGAGGTTGATGGTTCCTCTTCCTACATGATGAAGTAGAGGTTGATGGTTCTTCTTCCTACATGATGATGTAGAGGTTGATGGTTCTTCTTCCTACATGATGATGTAGAGGTTGATGGTTCCTCTTCATAGCAGTTGTCCACTGGTTCAGGTTGTGGCTCATTTGTTAATGGTGTCTGTGTGGTTTGAGATGACTCAGGTGCCTCAGCAGTGCCAGATGACAAGGGTGCATTTTCAACGTCAGTGTCGCTAGCATTTCATGGATCTGGCTGGTCGGTTGTGTCTGCTGGAGTAAACTCATAATCTTCAAATATGTTCCTATTATAGAGGCAGCAGACACCTTCATGAACCTACCAGTGATGTTTGCTTGAGTACTGGCCTTTGTGGGGGCTGTGTTCACCGTGCCATGCATGTCATGGAGTGTCATGCTCTGGCCTGGATGTTTCCTTATCCATGAGGCTTGGGCTGCTTCCAAGTAAGTTTGTAAAGGCCCATACACTCACCTGTTCAGCGGCTGCAATTTATAGATCAGGTCTGATAAATCATCAGGCCTGGCATATATCCAAACGGATTATGAACCAAAGGTTTTATAATTGAAAAATTAAACCAAATTGTAAATGATATATCTAAGAAAATAAGGTTGATTGAATAGTTCCATTCATTCCGTCCTAAGAACCAAACTCAATCTGCAGCAGGGTTGGTTGAATCATCTGATGCAACCAACTCCAGTGGGCCAAGTCATAGTATTTTGGTGCAAAGCGAGCGCGTGGTAGTTTCTCTCACATCACAACCATGCTCATCTACCTTCATCTATCTCCTTCAAAAATAATCTTAGATAATACACGAATTGTGAACCTTATGAATACTAACTGAAAAGCTTCGAAAATGAGCCAAAGTTACACAACGGTGTGAAATATGTGGATATTTGGAAATATGTACTGGAAGGTCTTTGATATAGGTGATGACAAGCAGCTAAATTATGCAATGTAGTTGCCAGGCCTGTGATCAAATTTGGTCCAATTCTTTTAGAATTGGCACAGCATCGACTAATTCAACCAACCCCGCTCTACTCTAATATTAAGTAACATTTCAGGTAATACAAAATGAGAGGAAAAAAACTGATTATCTTGTGTATGTGAAGACCAGTGGCTTGGTGGTGAGCCAAAAAGCGAGTGTAACAATGTGTGGGTCGTGTCATAGTGGTGTGGACCTCGGGAATGTTAGTTGTCAGCGCTGACCACGGCCACCTGTAGCTTTACTCATCTACCAAACAGTGAGTAATGATTCATAATTTAGAATGACGGGGGATGAAAAATGTGTAATGTGAGTATGAACATCAGGAGATCATATGAGGATAAACAATTGGTTAAAAAAAAATGAAATTACTACAGTGTATTGTATATAGTGAGCAATGTCATGAAGATATTGCTACGTAGAGCGATAGTCACTGACGGATGTGCAATCTAGCCTTTGGAAATACATAAAGTAACTAAATATAGTATGTTTTCCTGGAACATTTCTAACTGATTCATTACCCGATAGTCTGATCATTTGTTACTGATGCTGTCACAACCCTAAACCTGCCGGGCGCCAGAAGGAAAGTAATTTATCAATCTATCAATTCGTTTATTGCTCGGAATTCGTCGACGTAGGTTTAACTGATGACCTGAAGACCCGAGCTGGGCGGGAGAGTACTGCCCGTGGGCTTACTGTGCTGCTCTCACCTGCAAATGTTAAGGAATGCGAAAATGTCCGGCTTTGAGAAGTTATGGACTTAAATGTTCTGTTACTATTAATATTTTTGTTGATTGTAGCGAGAAGTTATATTAATGTCAAGATATATTTTTATTTAATACTTTTGTTTTCACATATTAACGTTCATATATTGAATATCATAATCATATTCTTAGTGAGAATATCTTTACATAAGATTTATGAAAATACGGGGTGTCCCCAAAAAATGTACTCTCTTTTTGACACCCTATAACTCACTGAATTTTTTAGGGTCAATTGAATCTGAAAAAAATCAGTGTTTTTGTTAATATTGACTAAAAGGCCTTTAACATACTCCCTAACAACTGTACTGTGAATTGTCTTGAACTGGTGCTTAGTACATGCTGGTGAAATTGCCCATTCGACGAAACTTTGAAATTGGTTTGATTCATTCAAAAACACATGAAGTAATATCGATACCTCACTTCAATTTTTCAATATATTTTTTGAATATATACTTACTAAAATATACAGCATGCATGTGTCTTCAACTTAATCTAGTGCATAAATTGTTTCATGTAACATTATGAAAACCTCACAACATGGGATAAATCTGTAAAAGAAATATATTAATTTCTAAGTACGTACATTGCCGATAACTGTACACTCATTGCTGACTTTCAGGGATTCTCCCTCCAGGGTGTTAACACAAGGCGGATATATTTTATTTTTCCTCAACTTGACATTTTTCACCCTGATCACAAAATGCCTTTAAGAAAATCTAATCTTATTGCAGACTTGTGGTCCGAATATCCTTTTATCATAAAAGTGGTTGTAAAGTATCGGAGTGTAATGCGTCCAGAACTATTCAGTTTTCAAAAATAATATATCAGTAATCAGCGTATTTGAATTATATCTCCCCGGACATGTTATGTCCTTTGCCAGAGATAAGCGGTTCTCTGCGAAAATAAAACGAATCAAAGGCGACGAAAATTGATGACGAGTATAGCCAAAAATAAAAACTTTAAAGAAGGCAAATGTAATAACCTGAAAGTAGTAGTAACCTCTTTCGAAACTAGAATGTAAACAGAATGTGATGATACTAAAAAAATGGTCATGTTCTACACTGTCGTTGTCGACGAATTGTCAGTATGTATTTTTTTTTCTATTGAAGTGTTGGTTTTTACTGTTTCCAAAGTTTCGGGAAAGTTATCAGTATGATAGTAAACAGTACAAGGAGGGAAGGGGCGGAGAGGGGTCGCTCACCCTGCTCCTAAAGAGGGTCCTGGGCCTGACTTAATTCGACATCATCCCAATATAAATGTAAAACAAAAACCCTCGTCCTCTTCTTCTAATCGTTAAATAATGCATTACTTGCAGTTCGTTTTGTTCATGAACTCGTTACTGTCCTTATGAAGGATTTTTTTTTTCTGATGGTTCTTGAAAAAAATAGAGGATCCATAAGAACATCACCCAGGCCATCTTCCTGAACAGGGAAGGCACAGCACGCCTGTCAGGGTCTTTGCTCCGGGGACCATGGTAAAGACCGCATAAGTCATTGCCCATGGACTCTCGGCGTCCCTACGGAAACCTAGGATAACGTAGTAGAGTTTAGATTCTGGTTCCGTGTAACTGATTTAATGATTGCCGTTGTATTATCAGAGGGAATTAAACCTTACCTGATGCAGTCTAAGCTTAATGTCCAGTCCTGTGACTTGGCTCGCTGTCTCTTATTGCAGGATGTGAGTAGGAGTAGGGAACCCTCGGCAGGGGAACAGCGTGGAGCCCTAAAGCAGCCATAATCGATCCTGAAAACGATGCATAATAGTAATCATTTATATGTGCGCGTCATTTCATAAATAAGTCACTAAACGATCAGATGACAGCTTGCCCATTAAAAGTACTCACAACAAACGCGTAAAATCAAATGTAGAAATGGATAACGACAATAGACGAGGAGGAACACAGCTGACTGTATGTAACAGAGGATAGACACCATGAGGCACATTCTTTTACTTTGCGGACTACATTCCCGGAGCATATTCTATCCTGCTGGAAGCCTGTGATAACTTCATTGTCTTGTAAAATGGTAATCTTTATGAATAACTTTATTCATGATAACAGCGGTGCCAAGCTGAAAGAGCCTGAAAGCTGTGTGTCGTGGATTGGATTGTGCCATCGTCTTTCGTTGAATTTTGTTTCATTCGAGTCAGTACGAAACAAAATTCCAGCGAGATTGGACTAATACTTACCTCTATTGTCTTAGAGTGGGTTGGAATAAGGTTCTTATGGACCCGGGGCTAACTGTTCCAGACCTTGAGTTTGTTTGTGCATGTTCATTTTGTGCCATATATGATTTTCATTTTAATTATAAAAACAAAGGCTAATGTATTTACCACAAAAATATTCTGTACTTGGTTCTGGTAACATTGCTTTCGCCATGATCGTTGGATTAATCAACAAAATTGTCCTTCGTCCTATTTTTCGTCTCCTTTTGCATTTACTCTATCGGGGAAGGAGGCACTCAATTTTTTTCCTACATTTTATTTGATGGGCTTATGTTCTTTTAATACGCATTGGGCTGGAACCTAATGGCTCATCCGCTTCTGCACTCCAATGATTTGTAAATACACCTACATATGAACCAAAGTAGAAATCACCAAGAAAGTAATAAGGTGATGACAGGTCACCGTACTCCGCCATGACCACCAGCACGCTATTCCCTCCCCCCAGCTCTTGCAACGTGCCAACTCATTAGGTAAATGTTTTTACATCCATCCTTAAAAGTACCTATAGATATTGATAAGAATGTAAGAGCGCTTATATAGTGAAGCGTAAGTTAACATTCATATGTAGATAATCAGTCACTGATGATTACTGTGAATGCAATTAAGAATCGTAATCGATATTGTGTAAAAACAAAAATATCCGACATCGAGGACGGTGTTAGTTTTATATTCACTGAGTGATCACGATACGGGAGATTAAGTACCTGAGCGAGAAGCCCATGATCATCCTGTGAGTGCCGCTCAGTGCGGGACTTGGCATGTCTGTAATAAGTCCCCAAGTGAATTCTGTTAACGCAAGAAGCATTTCTATACCTAACCATGGATACTATGATGAAAATCATTTTCCTGTAAATTTCCAGCTCGCTTATTACAGTATAATCGTTGATACGGTTTCTTCCATGTTCATTCAAGCTATGGGATTACATGAAGATTCGGTCGCTTCCCCCACATTTTTTCAGGGCTGCGTTAGGTTAGGTTACAAACCTAACTAATTACATCTAACTTGGTTGACTTATCAAACATTAGAGGGCGATTGCTCATGTAATCTAACATTTGTTTGCTTTTTTTAAATTAGAAACAGTAAAGATTCGTAAGGGTTTGAGTTTTTGGACGTCCTAGTGTACATTGTGAACGAGACATCGGTCTGATTTCATTCATATTCCCGTTTCCTTATACGTGTGCTTGGAACTACTCTCTCAATGTAAAGATGAACAATCGTTAGATTATCGTTTTTGATAAATGGATAGATTAGCCCTAGATTTTGTTTTAATTTTATTCCCTTGTATGTGTAGCAGTTTTGTCTACCATACTTCCTTTTCGAGGAATTAGATTATATCGTTTTTATCAAACACTTATTCGAATACATTTTCAAAACTGGTATGCAAATGATATAACGAATACCTCAGGCACACATTATATCCCTATTTTCCTGCTATGACAAATCTGGAATTCATAGAAAACGTACAGAATTAGAATTACCGTTTTCTCTATAGGTTTGAGACATTATTTCTAAATTACTAAGGGCAGAGAAAATGTGGTGTCGTGAACATTGTATTATATGAGTATATGTAACAACGTATCATCTATGCTTTATAGTAACGTATAACTCTATGATGTCCACGATTCGTTAAACAAAAATCAATTAGAATCCACTCAAGCCAAGCCGTTCTGTGCTGCCCTCTGTCGGGAATGTAAGGAGGCTCGGTCGTCTGTCTGTTTATTTAGCGGTTAAGCCTTCCAATGTGTAGTTTTAGCATATTTTCGCGGCTAATCATCGTTAAAATGGCATAATCGTAAGTTTGTAATGCCCTTTGTGTTGACGTGTTTTATATGTGTGAGATACTGCTAATAAGATTTAAAAATAAAGAAAAAAAACGATGAATTATGATGTCATCCGTGTTCTTGTTAAGCAGCTGATTTGTTGACATGAGAGAGCACAGCTGATTTCGTCAGCTGATGTAAACATGAGTTATCACTGTGGTGGTGAGTGTTTGTATTCCAAGGTATATATATTCACAAGTGAGTAACATTAAAATTAATTATGATATGATTACCCTTGAAATCTTTTGTATTTCAAATTTTATTAAAAGTACTCTAAATTCCAAGGCACTTTAAAATGCTCTAAAAGTTTATTATTTCCCATAAAGTCTTAGGGCTGTGCTGTTTTAGATCAAAAAGAAATATAGAAATTACTGTTGTAGTACAGAGCAATGATCAGTTGTTTCATAATTGACATGTAATATACTCGTCAAAACTATTAACACTGTAAAAGTGGGCAGGGTTTGGAAGATAAAGAGAAAATATGGGGTTAAGTATAACTAGACTACTTATATTCTGTAAGGTAGGTTATGTAGTCAACATATATGATTAAGTGAAAGTCCAGGTTAGCTCTGCATTGCTGTTAAGTTTGGATATTAAATTATCTTGATCTGTAATCTTTGCGTGGTGTTTTGAGAATATAATAGTAGTTGGAGTGTGTGTGATTTTAGGTGTTATGATTTATTGAATTTTATGAAATGAGGCGTTAGTCATGAGTGATTTATCAGAAAGCAGATGCACATGTTGATAGATAGTTGATAGATATTGATGAAGATGGCACCATTGGTTTCTTTTTTGTCTTTGAATTGATACAGAGTATGGATTTTACTTATAGCACCTTCTTCCCCACAAAGTGAGTAGGCCCTTGAATTAAAGGGAAATTTCGGAATAAAACCACTACTGCTAAGTGGGATTTGTCAAGATCTGTCAACTTGAACCTGAGGGCTACCACCAAAGTCCAAAAGTTAGTGATACTCTTATAGTGAGTGTTATGTTTCAGTTACATTTGCTAATTTTACTGAGAGAGGGTTGAAGAAACTTGATTAACAACAAACAAAAATAATGTCTTATTGGGTAATGCACATAGGTGATGTGGCCTATTTAAGGAGGTACAAGACTGGTAAGAAGGAGAGGTCAAGTGAGGTAGGATGAGATGTGTAAGGCAAGTTTGAAAGGAGTCCCACATTACTGGTGAAAATGCAGGAGGTGAGGCAGGAGCCCATGGGAGTGGTTCTTGTGTGTCAGATTTTCATGGAGCTTCTGTAGAAGAAAGGTATGGCTCATGCTTTGGTCCTGAATGACTGGTGGCTACTGTTTATGTTTGTGCTGCAGGAGCACCATGGACTTGGCCATAGCTCCAGTAGTTTCAGTTATTTCTCAAGACAGGTGGGTACAGTGCCCTATGAAAGGCCTGTAGAAGGTGGATGGTAGAGATGAGGATTGAAGATGAAATGTAAGGAGTCATGCAATGAACTGCTTCTGATGGAGGAAGCATCCCATGGGCTACCTGACTTGAGTCACATCTGAGGCAAGCTTACTTTCCTACTGACTCTCTCATTGTTGCTCAGGTATATGAGAAGAAGGTGGGACTTCTTTAGGTTGAAGATAGTTGGCTCTGATCTCACATCTTCGCCACATGCCTCAGGTGAGGTTAACCAAGCCATGACGGACGGGCTACCTAGGTCGTTACCACTTTCTCCTTTAGGGATTAAGAGGTCAGGTGAAGTTTCATGTCATACTCTTCAGGTGTTTTCATCCTGGCAGCTGGTGATATGACACTATAAGGTAATTTGCAAATATCCTTGTGCTGTGTACAAGGACATTTGCAAATGGCCATTATCTTGATGGCTGAGACAAAAGAGCCACCTGATGCTTATTTAGATTGTATAGGGTTTTATCTTGTTTATACATCTAACTACAAGCTGATTGAAACTAGTGTAGATAGGAAAAAGTTCATATAACTTTTTATTATTTTTTCATTATTATTATACTTTGTCGCTGTCTCCTGCATTAGCGAGGTAGCTCAAGGAAACAGACAAAAGAATGGCCCAACCCACCCAAATACACATGTATATACATACACGTCCTCACACGCACATATACATACCTATACATTTCAACGTATACATATATATACATACAGACATATACATATATACACATGTACATAATTCATACTTGCTGCCTTTATTCATTCCTGTCGCCACCCCACCACACATGAAAT
>JAUUDY010363545.1:0-11456 GCA_032361765.1 Panulirus inflatus
ACCCACACACACACACACACACACACACACATGTACGCACACAAAACCCCCATTTATCGTCCATCCCTGAAGGGAGGATGAACACCTGGAATGAGTGTGGGCTGACTATCGCATCCAAGATTCGAGCTCATGTGCTTCCGACCCTAGCGAATCTCGTGCTGACTCACAGTCGATAATGCTAACCAATACACCACGGAGGGCGTCAGAAAGGCTATGATCGGCGATGTGTAATGATGCCTGTATGTGTTGAGAGGGAAGAAAGAAGGAGTTGATGAGTTATATTTTTGAGATAACCTACGAGTACGTGAACTTGACATATGTGTTTGACTGGGATCTATTCACGTGCGACAAGTGCAGGTCAAGCCTACAACTGGCTAACATATGGAGCGGGTGGGAGGACCCCCTATACTTCTTAAAGACAGGCTGTAAAATGTACATATGAAAATACGAAATGCTGAATCACACAGCCTGGTGCACCAGATTCATACTGGAGAGGCTTGGTTGTAGACCCACCTGAGGAGGTAGAGCACACTCCGGCAACCAGAGAACTTGTGTGGGGGTGGATTGGTTTACAGGTGTGAAAACTGATAGGTAGGGAGATGACTTGAAGGTGTGAGTATGAGTTGTGTTACAGGTGTGAAAACGATAGGTGTGTAAGGGATCTTGTAAATGTGAGATCTTACAGGTGTGGAGGGTAGTTTGCAGGTCACAGCCACGTGTGGTGCGACTTACAGGTGTAAATATTCAATATGCTAAATAGTTTGAAGAGATCACTTACAATGTGTGGGGGACTTAATGGGATGAAGTTACATATGCACGCTTTCGGTTTTAATTCACTGACGCGTATCCTTCACCGATGACAAACAGGACACATCAGGTACGTTGAAACAGCAACTCTTGTTGTCTTGTCAGGGTGGCTATAGGTAACGCAACCACCACAGCCTGGCTCTTCAGTTGATTTATCGAGTGGTGTTTTTATCACTTTTCCACCAGTCGGCCCACAATGTGTCTGATATTTGAAGGTATAGATGGTTTGGAAGAGGTTCAGGCCCCAGATGTTTACAGTATTCTACACTGTTGTATGTGCGGACTCTCTATATGTAATGGGTGATGCAATATCATGCACACAGCACCTCTACATCTGATGCGTGATCCAATACCGTGTGCAAGTGGATCCTCATGGATGATGCAGCACTGTGTGTATGTGACGTCTCTGCATCTGATGGATGATGCAATATTTCATGGAGTCTTCCAGTGAGTGAAACTAAGGACCATATCTTCCTGGATTTCGCAAGTGAAAATTGTAATATATATCTCTTGTCTTCGCTCTCGGGAATACAGTCTCTGATATATGTCTCCTGTCTCCACTCCAGGAAAACAGTCTCTGTCTTTTCAACCATTCTCAGGAGATTTTCAGAAGTAAGTGATGTATTCTCTGCTCAGTATCCAGCTCGATAATGTTGCTCACCTCAAAAGGCAAGAATAGCATGGGACAGTAATTTCGGCTGGCGGGTACAAGAGCTTTTACAGAGTCGCCACACGCTTTGCCCCATTTCCTAAACTGCTGCAAACTGCTTCTCCAAAATATAAATGCGCAGATCTTAAAGTCACAAAACTTTGAGTTTAAAGTTTCGAAAAACAACTCCTTAAAGTGGTCGAGCAACTTTAAGGTCAGGTTCTATACAGGACGTAAGAGGTACACGTTTTCTTCCTGAATAATTTGGGGACACTGTAGAAAACAGCTGCCTTGAGCTCCTTGATTGTTAACATAGTTTATCAAAGGGCTGGTTGGCTTGTTTCCTTTATCACTTCATCACGCAGGATGACTGGTCATACATTTCAACAACGTTCACTAGATAGTAGTAGTAAGAATGGCGAGTATATATAAAATTATTACACACTAGAAAAGTGGTTAGGTGTACTTAGACGATAAGATCACATTGGAGAGCATATCTATACACATCTGTTGATGAAAACTTTACATGTAGACATGACCTGGTAAATACCTGGTGAAGTCTTCGGCGATCTTGTAAACCCACAGCCCGGGTTGAGCCTAGGTTGTTGGGTTGGGTCCTAGGCTGACCAAGCTGTTGGAAACTGCAGCCCACAGGCCCACATAGCCCCTTCAGCTAGGTTGGTCTGGTATAATTTGTACGTAATTTGTCTATTGCACTCTTAAACTTCTCTACTGTGCATCGTATGGTGTTTCTGATGATAGCAAACAAGGTGCCAAAGAGTCTTAGGCCCCGGATGTTTAATGTGTTCTCTCTTTTAGTACATAACACAACTTTGGATTTCAGAGATAGTATCTTACAAAGTCTTCCCCGTCTGTCGTGCCAGTGGGATGTTATTTCCGAATGAAAGCTGGGAACCATTCCTTCTAGGATGATTACCAAGCATAAACTAAGCAAATAATACGAGGTGAAGTTTGCTTAGGGTTATATGACATGATCGTGATATGGTAACAGATATAAATTAACTACAATTTCATTTATCACCATGTAAAAAATGATTACAACTTATTCAAAAATCAAAGTTGGATGTTGAATCTATAGTCATACGAATATGTATTCAGTCTGACAAAAAACTGAAAACTTTAAATTCCAAAGGACAAAACTTTGAGTGATATGTTACATAACCAGGCATTTTATTCATACCATCCCATTTTGGATTGTATCGTATGGTATAAGTATTACCTTACCGATGCCAAACGAACAAACAAAATTTCTTTAAGAGTCTAGAGTAACTAAATTAGCTTTGCAATTCGAGATAAAATCAGACTTAACAGGTTATGCAATTAGACAGTGAAGGTGGGTATGACATTCTTATCTCTAACATTATTTACATTTAGAATACTAATACTTGAAGTCTTCGGGGGTCTTCTAACTCCACAGCCCGGGCTGAGCCTAGGTTGCTGGACTGGGTCGTTAGTCAATCAAGCTGTTGAACGCTACAGCACGCACGTCCAAAGAGGATCTGGAAGATCCTGATGAGCAACTTGCCTGTGGTATCGATATCTTATCCCAAGTGTTACTCACAGTACGTCACACGGTCTCGTTGGATGTTTATGTTTTCCCTCAGTGAACCTCACGTATCTACGGAGGCGATAGACTTTTCTCGCTTGTAATATCACTGTCTCATTCTTCTGGTATCTTTCTTTATCTTGTCAAAAAGACTCTTGATAGCAGAGACATGTCATCTATCATCAAGTTTATTAGAAGCAAGTTCAAACTTAGCTTCTACGTCTTGGGTATCATGTGAGGGATCACCAGCGTGTAATAGAAACCATATATACCTTATGTTGTTGCCCCTACAACCTAACTATACTTTTAGATGATTTCGAAAGTCCGTCTCTATTCACACATCCCCAGGTGTTCGTACATACTTCCTTGGTGAGGGGAAGGGCTTAGTTTACCAGCCTGTTTGATGCTCCAGAACTCCACGTAGTTCTTGTTGTGCAACGCGGTTGGAAACCTGGGGGGAAAGTGAACCGTTCCTTTTCTAAAATAGATCAAAAAAAAAAAAAATATTCAGGGTCTTCTCTTAGGATTCCAAATATCTTCACGGTGGCAGATCCCAAAGGGTGTGAGCCCCTGACGTTTATGCTACTCCGCCTAATGTGTCCTCCAGTATCTCTGCTCTTCACTGGATTTCACTCGCACATTCTTCCCAGTTTGACATTCCAGCAGGGAATTATTTCCCTGTGCAGGTCAGGGACTATGCCCTCCGGTATTTCCAGTATTTCTGACGTATACGTTGAAGAGGAGAACTTTATAACTTTAGCCCATTCCAGTAATTCATATATCTTATCTCCGTGATATGGACTTGGGAAAGCTTCAGAGGAACAATCAAAAAATCAAAGTAGGAGACAGAACATTATCTTTTATGTGAGCTGAGACGACGCTTGGGCAGCTGAGGACCTAATCATGTGTGCTAGTATAATGTAGACAGTCAGTTTCCAGAATTAAGTCAAGCTGGTGAAACAATGAAGTAAAGAACTGCCTATTGTCTAAAATGTAGCGCAAAAATAAACTTAAAGAAAGCAATAGTTAACAGGATACAGCAAATCACTTAGACTTGCGTAAAGAATCTTAAAAATCTACACTTCACATTAAGTCTCAGTGTGACGCGTATAATGCTGGCAAAAAAGTGAATGTTATGTTAAAAGCAAGACAGTCATTATCCAGCCAAATAGTCCATTAACTACAGTAAACAGGGGATAGCAGATGGAAAACTTTAAACAAAAGAGATTGGTATTCAATACGAAGCAAATCATTACGCAATTGGAGACTGACGAACTTAAGAAGTTATGAAGCGTCAAGTGGTAAATTTTCTGAGTTTTATTTGGCAATCATATCTTGGGTTCGTTTGTATAAGGAAAGTTTGGTGAATACAGTGAAGTTAGATCTGAATGAATGTATCAGTCTGAGGCTTATTCTATATCAAAACTTTAAGGCAGAAGTTTGTAGCCTTTTGAAGTAAGAGCCATACCATCTTGTGCTGTAGGTGGCCTTAACTGCGTTACCTCCTCCATTACCTCTTCCATCGTCTACCGTAAGATGTTCCGTTGAGTTATCTCTAAATCACTTTGTCTAAGTTGAGTTACCCCTTCATCATTTACTGTACGCCTGTCATTTGAATTACCCTTTTCTCGTTTATTCCACAGGCCCTGATTGAGTTACATTATTACCCTCAGCGCCTCAGTTAAATGATCCCAAGTGCCTTAGGTGGAATACTGGCGACACCCGTCGCCTCGGCAAGAGATGTTAAGAAGTTTACATTAAAATTTATCACAATGTACCTCTAGAGTTGCCATTGTTCCGTGACTGATCAATTCTAATGGTCATTTGTGTGTTGCTCACAGTTATGCACGTGATGTAATGGCTGGGCAAACCCAGCCTGTCTGCCCTGAGGGTATACGCAAACTGTAAGTGCTTCCAGAAACTCAGAGGGTATGTGAACTTGGCGTCAAGGTGTCAGCCACCGACATCAGTCCCCAACCTGATCCTTTTAAGAGAGGTCGACCCTCTTCTGGGATGGTTGAGCTTGATATAAGACTAGAGGAGTCTCCAACCGGATGGAGGTTACAAAAATGTCACGCGAGATGAAAAAGACGGTCAGGGAGGATGTGCAGTCGACCCCGGCTGCGGCTGGAAAACATGTGGGTGGCAACATCTATGGTGCTGATGAAGATACCAAATCATACTGTGACTAGTACAGGTTACGACGGTTCCCGAAAGCCATGCAGTAGGGGAGCCTGGAATGATGCTGACTTCTACATGAAACAGGGGAGCTTAGTGTTTTGACTCAGGTGCACTGGGAGAACACTTACGAGATCACGAGGGACCCAGATTTGGGGTCAATGGCCTTGGGAGTAGAACACCCAGAAAAGAGTAAATTTGTCGAACTTCATCTCCTTGAAGATGTGATGAGGACCAAAGGTGATTATCAGAAGCTTTCTTCCTTACATCCCGATTGATCTGGTGGATGACAATGCTCCTGTCACCAGAGCCAACAGACATGTGGTCTTTGTGAGAGAGAAGAATCAAGTCATCGTTCTCTGGGAGGGACAGTTCTCGGATAAGTTCTACATTCCTGGCTGTTCCTCTTGCAAAGTGGAACATTTTACTGAGGGGTCAACTTTCTGTGGCATTTGCAAATGTGTTTAGGGTATTGGCAGTCTGACTCTACAGCCAAGCGTGGCTTTGTGCAGGCAGAAGATTGACCAGGGTAGTGGGTTTCCTTCCTTGTGTCTCAATTGTCGAGGGACACACAACGCCTGGCCGCCAGCGCGCCCCAAGAGACCCTGATGGGCATCTCGACACTACCACCAACAGCCGACATCCGGGCTACGGCACCAGGTATGGTTAGTGACACACAATTTGCCTTGTTGAGGAGAAGTGGTGAAATGAACTGTAAACGGAAAGAAACTTTAGCTGTGGTTCAATCGAGAAGTAACATCCTTGAAGGGCAGCTTAGGCTTCAAGATAGAGCAGACACACGTTTGGTTAGTTTCCAAAACCTAGTCAGAGATTAAGTTCCAAATAGACAAGCGAGGTGGTAGATTGGAGAGACTTTTTTCCGTGAATTTATGGATATGATGAAGACTAAGGACATCTAGACGTCTCTTGGAACCATGGATACGTCTGAGAATCGTAATGAAATGGGGCCACGGAACTCTAATGGTACAGATAATGACCATAATAGTGGCACTAAACGAGAAGCCTCTGACGATCGATTAGGATAAAACTTTAGATACTGTTGGTAATAGGATTTTAAAGGTAATTAAAGGAAATGTTAATAAAATAAGGAAAAAGTCATCTTGTGATTACTTGATATGACTGTAATTCTAAGATTAAGTGTTATAACAAAATGTGTGTGGCGAGAAGGAAGAACCAGCGAGGTGTAATAATCCTAACCAAGAACAACACTGACATACGAAGGTATAAAGAAGAATGAACAAGGAATGAACCAGTGCCTAGACATAACAGGACAATCGAAAATATTGTTAATACAAAATTTAAAAGAGAAAGCTAATGGAACAAGAAAATAGAGAAAACTTTAGAAGTATAAAATGGGCGAGATGAAATATACAGAGGTGAAGGATATCACAAACATGGAGATAACAGGCGTGATGATATTATTGTGGCTTGATTATGACTAAGGGGAAAAGGTTAGACTTGATCAATACATTCATTAATGTAATAACATATTAAGCTTAGATTAAGAGAAGATATATGATATGATATGATATGATATGATATGATATGATATGATGATACAATATATGATAAATGAGGCTGTTAATATTTGGGTTTTTTCTTTCTTTTTAGAGGCTCCAGTCATGGACAAAAGTCCACATCAAGGCCGGTTTTCAATTGAAATATAAAAAGGCTAATGAGAGAAAGTAGAGACAAGGAAAAGTATTGCGGAATCTTAGACGAAGTATAACATCCTGTCTTTTATAAAGTGCAAGCCTATAGTATAAGGATAGACTTAAGAGGGTAGAGAGTTCCAAAACTTTGAGGTATAAACAAAGAAACAGTTATCAAAGCGGTCCATCCTTGAGTAACCAACGGCCACATAGTAACATTGTGACGCAGCAGATTGCCGAGTATTGTGTGTAGTGGGGGTATACAAGCAGCCAGCTCTCGGGAGCAAAAAATGAGGCAATACCAGCACTAGAGGGAGAGTGAACTAATATTGCAGAGCAGGGTCAAGTTTTGAGGTTAGCTTGGGAGAGTTGCACTAAAGGGTAAGCGAACTAATATTGCAGGGTAAGGTTTTGAGGTAAGCTTGTGAGAGTTTAATAAATAAGACCGCTTTCGACTCAACTCTGTCAAGGAAGGGTGCAGATCTAGAACCACCTCAGATACGTGAGTAGTACTCCATACAAGGACGATTAACCGTTCGGGAGAATATAAATCTAGACGCCTAAACAAGACTCCCAGCGTCTTAAAAGCAGACTTACCTATTTCGGTAATGTGAGGTTTCCAAAACAGTGTGGATGTTGCAGTAATACCAAGTATGTTCACTGACTCAAGAAGTGGAATTACAGAACCGTCAAAGGAGAGACAAGAGTTGTGAGGAATTTTCGATAGAGATATAAGTAGAAACTTAGGTCTTCGAGGCTTTAAACTTAACTAAGAATGAGCAGATTTGAAGGATGTGAAATACAGCGATGAGTTGTTGACATAAGAATAAGGATAAAGTGTAGCAGACAGGCCAGAACCTTGAGGAACACCACTGTTGATGAAGGAAAGGGGAGAGGCCGATCCATCAACAGCCATAGAACAGATCAGCCACAGTGGAAGCTAAATATGAGGGAACAAAGAGAGGGAGGGAAGCCAACAGAGGGGAGCTTAAGAGATGAGGCCACACCCTGTCAAAAGCTCTGGATATACATGTATCAAGGGCAACTACATAGGATTCCCGAAAATCTCTCAGGGGTGATAGGAAAGGATATCACCAGTGGATCTCGCCTTACGGAAGCCATACTGGTGACCAGAGAGAAGACTGCGAGATTCAAGATGAGGGATTCAAAGACTGTGGAAATAGTAGAAGCCAAACAACAGGACGGTAGTTAGAAAGGTTAGAACGGTCATATACACGTAAAATGTGTTACGTGATGCCTACATGTGCGAAGCCAACTGAAGCAAGTACTATTGTAATACAGGCATCTCACCTTTTTGTGGATAGGGTTCCTGTTCCATAGAGATCAAACTTCTGAAATCTGAATTTGAATCTGCCTCAGGTGAGTTACCCCATGCTTCATTCACTGTGAGTGTCTATTGAGTTACCCCTTCCTCATCTATCCTGTCCCTCATTGACTTACCTCACACAACCCTAACCCTTACTCGCTAAAGGGAGGGGTCCCCTGTAGAACACCAGGGAGGGAAGGAGGGAGAGTCCCATTGTGGTATATCAGGGAGGGTAGGAGGGAGGGATCAACTGTGGCACACCAGGGAGGGAAGGGGATCCAGAGTGGCACACCACGGAGGGAAGGAGGGATCCACAGTGGCACACCAGGTAGGGAAGGAGGGAGGGATCCACTGTGGCACACCAGGGAGGGAAGGAGGAAGGGATCCACTGTGGCATACCAGGGAGGAAAGGAGGGAGGGATCCTCTGTGGCACAACAGGGAGGGAAGGAGGGAGGGATCCACTGTGGCATACCAGGGAGGGAAGGAGGGAGAGATCTACTGTGGCAAACCAGGGAGGGAAGGAGGGAGGGATCGACTGTGTCACACCAAGGAAGGAAGGAGGGAGGGACCCACTGTGAAACACCAGGAAGCGAAGGAGGAAGGGATCCACTGTGCCACACCAGGGAGGGAAGGTGAGCCCACTGTAACACACGAAGGAGAGATAGAGAGGTCCAATGTAGCACAAGAAGGAGGAAAGGAGGGAGGAGGGAGGGGTCTACTGTAGCTCGAGAAGGAGGGAGGAGAGAGGGATCCAATGTATCACAAGAGGGAGGGAGGGAGGGACCCAATGTAGTAAAGGGGGAGGGAGGAAGAATGAAAGGGAGGGAGAAATGCACTGTAGCACACCAGGGAGGGAAGGAGGGAGGGATCCAGTGTAATCTCCTAGTAGATGTTAAGCCTTTCTTTCCCCCTGGAGCTGGGCGTGATAATCCCGAGTCAGGTTCCTCTTGTCCCTCCCCCACCCCACCGTGATGTCACTAGATAGCAAACAGGGATCATCCCTACGGTTCACTTCAACACCACTTGTCAGTGACAGCCGATGGGTTTACCTTATCACAGCTCTTGCCAGTGTCAACCAACCCTGCTCATGTTAGCATACCACACTCACAACCCATGTACCGTTCTGTTTACTACTCAACCACTGTACCGTCCTATGTACCACAATCAACCACTGTAGCCTTCCGTGTAGCACTCACAATGTACCGTCCTGTGTACCACACTTACAACTGTACCGTCCTCTCTACCACACTCACGACTGTATCGTTCTGTTGACCACATTCAAAACCACTGTTCAGTCCCGTGTCCCACACGCGCATCCACTCTGCTGTCCTACGTTCCACACTTACAACTACTGTACCGTCTTATTTCCCACACAGTCACTGTACCGCGCTTTGTGCCACACAGACAACACTATACCGTCCTTTATACCACACTCAACAACTTGTATCTTTCTGTGCACTACACTGGTGAGTACTTGGTGACGTCTTCGTACCCACACAGCCGGGTTAGGCTCAAGTTGCTGGACTGGGCCGTTGGTCGACCAACTGGTGGCAACCGCCGTCACCGCAGAGCCACGCAGCCTCCACAGCCTGGCTGGTCTATACACTTTGTAAATATTTGCCTAAAGCACTCTTATACTTCTCCACTACGCATGCATTCCATGGTGGTCTGATGATTTCAGGTAAGGTGTTGAAGAGTCTTGGGGCACCTGATGTTTAAGGGTCTCTCTATTTTCGTGCATATCGCAACTTTAGATCTTAGAGGTAGTATTCTGCAAAGTCTTCTATGCCTGTCGTGCCAATAAGAATTTATTTCCGGGTGTAAGTTTGGGGCCATCATGCCTTCTACGATTTTCTTGGTACAGATGATGATACCCCTCTCCATTCTGCATTCATGGGAGTACAGCCTCATTGATTCCAGCCGATTCCAGTAATTCATTTCCTTTACCACATTAATATGTGCCGTAAAAGATCTCTGAACACTTTCTGATTCTGCAGTTTCTACTATCTTGAAGAGCGATGTTCGAACAAATAAATATTCTGTTCGTGAAAGCGTTAGCGCCTTGAAATTTTCGCTGTCCTTCCTTCCTTTGTCTTAAAGGTCCGTAGGATCCAACCCACTCTCCTTCTGGAAAGGGCAGAAGGCAATTGTTGTGTCGTCCAATTAGTTCGCGACAGTGTCCTTGTCCCTCCGGCATTCTATATCATTTCTGATTTCCTCATTTTTCCCCATACCGGAAAAGTTGAAATCTATCCCCACTGAGATCCATCATGTTCTCGGTGGCCCATTGTTGACGTGATATTCCTACTTGTTCTAATGTCATCTTGTCATCTACAGAGGATGATTTGAGGTTGTGGTTCGTACTCGTGTCAATGTCAGATATAACAATGAGGAATAGAAAGGCTGCAAGTACAGTTCCTGGAAAGACTGAGCTTTATGCTGTGGGAGCACTGAACTTGGTATGATTTACGTGTCGTGATGTTTAATAAAAAGTTGTATACCCTGCTTCTAGTTTTTTCAGTTATTCCCATCTTACGCATTTTTGCGCTATGAAATCATGGCCATATTCATCATGTATTCACAAAGGCTGCGTAAATCACATTAGTGTTTTGTTTGTCCCTCAGAGCCTCAATAACCAAATCATAACAGTCCAGAGATTGAGGGAGGCGAGATCTTCCTGCCCTGATACCATGTTGTTCCGGGTGATGTAGGCTGTTCAATTCTATAAAGTCAGTCGGTTTGCCACTTACGACTCTCCATAAGATCTTAATATCGTGCGATGTTAAGGCTATCGGTCGATATATTTTTGAGGGGATTGCTTTGCTTCCATCTTAGTGGAGTGGGGAGATGTAAATCAGTGTCACAGTCTCAGGGATGAGGCCAGAATCAAGTACTCCAGAGGATATTTAGTGCTCATGCAAGAGATGTTTTGCATTCCTTTTTCAAGATCGAGTTCCAGGAGACCGGGCCTGGAGCAGAGTGCACTGGCATGATCTCAGCGGTCCTCTTGATATCCTGTGATGAGGTGGTAATATCCGCTTCATGTAACGTAATGGAATAACTGTTTAGGAAAATGTCTGTTGAGTCATTTATCTTTAGGATGGGTTTTAGCTCACAATTACTGTGTCATTGTGTGTCCCACACTCACAACTACTCTCCCGTCATGCGTCCTACATTCACTACTACTGTACCGTTCTGTGTCCCACACGCACAACTACTGTACCGTCATGCTTCTCACACTCACAACCATTGCA
>JAUUDY010363656.1:0-11455 GCA_032361765.1 Panulirus inflatus
AAGGACCAATTTCTGTGAAAAAGTCCTGGTGTTACCGAGACCCTTCTAAAGGGTCGTGCACCAAGGCTGCCCTACTTGCAGATGCAGTGAAGTGCAGACTACATTGGAGTGGAAAGTTATTTGATGAGACTGTATTCTCAGTGATACAGCTTAGCTAAAGGAGACTTTTCACATGCTCCACCAGCTCAAGTTTATATTGCATGTGAAAAGTCACCTTTGGCAAGTCTGTATCACTGGGAATACTACATCAGAAATTCACTCCAAAGAGGTCTACATTTCCCTGCTATATCTGTTGTAGTACAGCCATAGGCCACAGGAGCCTTTGGGATTTTCATACAAATTTGCCCTTGGGTAATGATAAATAAACAATATATTTTTTCATGTTTGCTGTTTTTTGCATAGTGAGGCAGAGACATGAAAACCAGACTCATTCACCCATATCCACTCTCTTTCTGTCATGTATAATGCATCAAAACCAAAGCCCCACTGACCTTTCCTTGGTTTTCCCTCTTCACTGCATATGCTCTGCTTCAGCACAGTGCCCCTCCCCAATACCAAAATATTTATCAATATTTCTGATGCCTATTCCCTCCAGGCACTCGCATCATTTGGGGGTGATGACAGCAAAAGAGTCTCCTCTTATCCCGACTTTACATGCCTCCCTTGAATATATTATTCCATACATTCTTCCTTCATTTCTCTCCCTCCAGGACTCTTCCACTCTATTTATATTTCAAAGATCGTCTTCCTCACACCAGTCCATTTTATCGTAGTCATACACTTTTCTTGAAAACTCCCCATCTTGCTCTCTTTCCACATGCCCAAATCACTTGAAAGTATTACATTGCACCCACTCTACCACTCCAAAAATCATTGCCTACCATACCAAATCTCTCATTCACCCCCGCATTACCTTCTTCCTTCCAGTTTGTCATGCCAGATCCTCTCTCTCTCTGACTTATCCCACGACCATGTTTTGGCTGCATAGGGTTGGGTGGACATTGTCCTTTCAACATTTCTTCATAATTACCTTCTACCCTTCATTATTCAATTAAGTGACCCAATAACCCCTCTACCTCTACTGCTCTATCCCTCATCTCTCCTATATCATCAAACGTACCCAAGATAGCTTGCAAATACTTAAATTCTGTCACCTCTTAGTCCCCACCCACCCATATCTATGACACAGTTTAAAACACTTTCTGCTTCCACATTATAATGCTTTGCAAAATGTACAATTTCACTCTACCATCTTTCAAACACTATTACTGTACTTTCATTTACCTTCAACTGTATATGCTTACACACATCATAAAACACTTACAATCATCTACAGCTCCTCTTCACTTTCGACAAACAACACAATATCATCCAGAAACAAACTTGTCATCAGGCACACCATACTCCATCTGTACACCCTTCTTCCCGTGTTCTGCTTTCATGTTCTACTGTGACAAATCTACACGCTAAAACCAACTAACAACTTAACTGTTTTTGTCCTGAATATCATTTGGTGCAGGATGATTCTGTAATCACCATACATTCACAAGCAGGGCTTGGTATTTGGTTATGCATTATAGAGCAATATCTGAACAAGATGCAAGACCACATTACCTTCAGCTTGCTTGTGTGCAATCACAGAAATTTGCACAGGCCCATCACATGAAGTTGAAAGTTTCTAACAAGAGTTGAACATCACAAAATTTAAGAATTATATGACACTCTACTCTTAAAAAGGAGTGAATATATCATGTACTGTTAAAGATATTATTTAATCTATGTTAATACATGTGAATATAAAAATAGATATTAACTAATTACTGATCTTAAAAACTACAGTGAATATGCCATTCTACTATATACTCGAACTAATGTAATTTA
The DNA here is from genome assembly GCA_032361765.1 of Panulirus inflatus. NCBI lineage: Eukaryota > Metazoa > Arthropoda > Malacostraca > Decapoda > Palinuridae > Panulirus > Panulirus inflatus. The sequence continues at coordinate 1,882 of JAUUDY010363656.1, forward strand.
TATAAAATACTCCAAAACAGTTGAGAAGGGAAATACTGGCCAACTGCATCCACTATACCATAACAATATGCATGGTGTCATTTTGATCATGAAGGATTTACCAAAGCACCTTAAAAGGGCCTCATATATTCATTACTTGATGTGTTCCTCTGTGGGAATACTTTAAATAATACATTGGTATTAGGCTTCAACAAAAAGGGAATAGTAAAGATCCTTCCAAGTATTCAAAATCTTAAGTCAAAACCAGATATGTCTACATAAGAACAAATCTACGAATACCTTACATCAACGTCATACAAAAATGATGCCTGCATTTATCTGAAGTTTTCTGTCTCTATGTATGTAAATTACACTAGACCTAAGAAATCTATCAATACAGATATACAGAATACTCTACATATCACATTTTGATACTAATATACTTTACATACATTAAGCTGTATTACCAATCAATTTCAGCAAAAACTACTGAACTTTGTTAATCATATCTACAGAAGAGGAATACTAGGCTCTTGGACTAGATGCATTTTTTGGAGAAAACTGAAAAATTTAGATAATATGGTGTGTGCATGAAATAATGGCTGAATATCAAAAAGCATATACATGCCTCAATTTAAGCCAAAAACAATTCTTAAATTACAGATGAAACTTAAGTACACTATATGGAGCGGGCCATTTTGCAAAGAAGTAACAAATTCTTGATATGAAATTAGTGCAGCTGAAAGATACGCAAAAAAGGTGTAATGAAATTTTACTTTACAAATATTTTCCTTCAATTTGAACGCGAAATGGAATGAATGAAATTATAAGTGTATGCACAAACTACTGCAAGTAATAAAAGTGCAACTGCATTAAATGAGACATTACTGTATTACACAGGGGGTATTCTACATACTATAAGTACAGACAGTTTCAACACGAGATTCATTTTATTTTTTGTATGCAATGAAATTTGAACTTGGATGCAATATCTATGGCTTTTCTTCTTTTGCTATGAAGGTTGGCTAATGTAATACAAGCATTATATTATCCAACATGTAACCCTTAAAGTTGCCTAATAACACATCGAGAAAAAAAAAAAAAAAAAAAAAAAAAGGCTAAAAAGCCCTCTCCCTATGATATATATTCATATATACAAATTGGCATTACCAAACTCTACCTGCTTATGATCAAACCTTCAGCAAGACTGAATGATGAAAGGGAGTACAGTCTCATCTAAGAACTTTCACTCAAAAGGAGTCTGTTTTTTCCCTGCAGCTGAAAGTAGTGCAGCCTTGAAGCTGCAAGGGCCATTTCCAGTAAGGGTTCAAGGGTTATATAATAATAATATTGAAATTCTATGGATATGAATAAATGAGGCAATTTCTTCATCTGTCTTCGGCACTACCCTGCTAACATGGGAAACAGTGAATAAGCATGAAAAAAAAAATATTTCAAAGTTTGCAGTCTGCAGATTTGTTGATTCAGACTACCTAACATTGACTAATAATAAGATGTGATCTCTCAATTATTTTCACTTCATTACTCATGCTTCGGTTCTTGAATAACAGATTTTTACATTATCTCACTATTGTGTGGCCTAGAGTAGACTGCTTTAAAAATTTTCATACAATACTGTATCTGCGATAGAATCATATCACAACCTGACCATAAAAAATAATTATTAAATAGAATCAAGTAAAGTTGAAGACTGAGACTAATGAAAGTAAATATTTTGTATGAAACTATTTTGAACGGTATATTTCATACACAATTTTGTACTCGTCTTTCTCTCAAGTTATGACATCGCAATAGCCATTATTGTTACTTATCAAACTATACTAAAACCATTAAACTCAAGTACTTAATGTTGATGTGCTCTTAGGAAATTTCCTTTCTTGAAACCCGTATTTTTGAACAAGAACCAAGCATTTCCACTATCTGCAATATAGTACAGTAAAAGCTTTTAATAAAAACCAAGCCAGTACAATATAAATACAAACTGCAGGTTGACAACACGCTAAATCTACTGTTTCTGTCACAAAAATACAGTTTATCAAACAACAAAAAATTACATGACACTAAAATGACTGATACAGTCTCAGTACTTGTAAATAAACAGTAAATATGCAATACTGCGTAAATTATTTACTTTCTTGGGCACTTTTGCTTTTCCACCATCCCCTGACCTTGCAGCAAATAAGTCCTGTATCTGAGACAGATTTTGAAAAAAAGAACTTTTTATTTCAAATGTATAAAACATTTTAAAGTAATTTTGTATAATTCAAATCGGACAAAATCGAAACTGCTCCTACAACTCGAATATTTTAAAAATATCGAATACTAAGGTAGGAGAGGTTGAGGGCTGGAATCAAAAGGTGCAACACAGCCCAAAATGTCTCTCCCTGGCCCTGGTAGTGGGCTGGGCTTGAGTAGAATGCTCTACCTGTCCTGGCACTTACTGCAAGTGTTTGCAACCATCCCATATTTTCTGAAACGTGTCAAAAAATAAGACAGGCATGAAAGAAGCCATGCATAAGCCAGTGGACAATGTAACGAAAGTGAGCTTCAGCTGAAGGATCAGATTAGAAGCATCATTTTTGTGTTGCTGAGTTTTCCCTATGAACTGTAGGCTCAACATTTTCATTAACATGTCTCACAATAGCGACCTTGCTGTCTTTTCAAATCTGTAGAAGCAAGTCAAAGTCCCACTGAAACTGAAATAATTGGCTTCTTAGTTTACCTTGCTGAGCTGCTCCACTGGTTTCATAGTAACTTTTTACTTTTTTAGCTAATTTTCCTGAACAGTGCCTTTGGCTTGGACAGCCACTGACATAAACTTGGATATACGGAAGTAAATAGACTCAAACTAAACTATCCCCTGGGGTCAGCAATATCATACATCCAACCAAAACAGTTATCTTCTAATGCCTGGCTTTGTTGAAGTTGTATCTCTTTGCCCAGGAATACACATATGTCAAAGTTCCACTATAAGTTTCTCACATTTAAAAAAAGGTGTGATTACCCAACTGATCAATTCTGTTCTAACAGATATATTGAGAAATGCCTACACATCAGCTTGAGTACTTCCAACATGTGTCTCCAGACTGCAGCCATCTTCTCAAGAGTCATCTCTTGCAGTTCTGAGGTCTCATCAACCACTGATGTGCATATCAACTGTCCAACACATTACTCAAAACGGCTGGACAAGTTGTATCAACATCATCCTAACTTTATCATTCATAAGACTATCCAACAAAAATTTTAAGTTCCATGTCATTTAGCACCTTCCATATTAAATATGCTAATGATGATAGTCCATAACCTTCTTGACATATACCCATTTAACATAAGACATGATGACCATTCTTCAAGTTTCTAGTACTTCTGTTTGCTCTTACAGCCTTACACAAAGTGACAAGCTGCCTGGCTGGTCAGTATGGTGGGGAACCCATAAAACAAGTGTGTCAACATTAGCTGCTAACATTTCAGTCCTAAGCCTTCGCTATACATGTTCCATACAACTGCTTCAATATATAATAGAGCCTTGTATTTGTGTGAGTACTGGTGCCCCAAAATTTAGTGAACTTTAAGATCTTAACCATCCCACCCTCACATTGCAGAGGGTTCTAACACAATCTTACATTTTTCATACCTTCATTAATAGGATGTTACTTTTCACTAAAAACTACAACCACAAGCTACAGTACTATCAAATTTAATGTACTTATCAAAAATTAATCACTTCTAAGAAGCAGATTAATCCAGCTACCTGGGTTTACATCTAACATTCCAAAAAATCTCCAGTAGATATGCTACCTCCCTGGCTGATGCACCAAAAAAGACAACTTACCTTTCATAACCAAGGAGTAAACGAATAAAAGGTAGCTCTACAACTTTGAGGTTTCATCATCAAAAGCCTCATTGAGGTAGCCCTGTGGTCTTTGGCCCCTGAGTCCTCGGTGACCTTTCAAATCTTGCATGTCATGGTGTCTTATCTGTGACATGGGGTCAAAGTTGGGGCCATTATCATGCGGGTAGAACTCACTCATTTTAGAATTTGCTGCTGATGCGTGGTTTGGACGATGAGCAGCAGCAAAGCGCTGCTTTCGAGGGTCGGGAAGTGTCCAGTACATTGAGGGACCTGGGTAAGGGACTGGGTACTGATAGCCAGCCCAACTAGGGTGCCAAGGGGCAGACATATTTGGAGGCAGATCTGTAAATATAAAACTGAGTTGGCATATGTTGAAATAAAAGATTGTATGATACTGACCATCACTTCTACTCAATATATCATGTTTTACCATAAAATCTCTTTCCCATTTTATGATACACAATAAAATGGAGACACAGACAAATTCAAGAGAATAGGCTTAAAGTTTGAAAAGTGAACTAAAAGGTATACTGGACCTGGGACCTTTGGGGATGGTAATGAAGGATATCTTCTGCTATCAGTATTACTAAACAGATGAACAATGAAAAACACCATATGAGTGATCGTGTAGAAAAATCTACATAGTTTCATGGACAGGAGGGAAGTACAGGCAAAATTGTTTTGCATTTGAGATATCTGCACAATATCCAGTTAACATTTACTTAAAGAAAGTAATATTTCACACATTACTAACCCCAGAGTAATTCACACCTGACAAGCTAACCAAACTTTCCCAAATCTAATCCTCCATGGTAAGTGCTTTGTTTTTATTTCAATTTATAGTCAATCCATTTTTCTGAACATGAACATCCTAAGGACCCTTGCGTGTAATGTCTTTAGTGGATTTGTACACAAATGTCTAGGATCACTCATAAGAACTAAATGTATTCATCTACTATTCATTTGTCTGGACTGCTAGTATGCCGCCTAATGGTATGAACAATACTAAAATTATGTATAGGAGCAGAAACTTACACAAGTTCCTATTAATACCATCTTCAGCCTTGGTGGAGCCATTGTACTGGTTTTCTTGCCATGATTCTGCCGGATATGCTGGTTCTCCATGCTTCAAGATGTCTAGCCCTGTCATAGGAATAAATTATTAGCTCTGCTCTATGGTATATTCATCAAACATAACAAGTATCCATACAAGTAAGCTGTGAAGGAGGATAATCTTTCCAAGTTGCACAAAACCTTATCAGACACTTTCTGGCAAGAAAAATGAGACATACAGTAATAAATTACCATGTTAAGTGAGAAGTACTACAAAAACTAATATAGAAATAAAAAAATTTACATGAAATTTCTAATTTCAGTAGTTAATAATTACTAACCCTGCACTTCCATTTCTGGTGAAACTCTCAATATACCCAGCAACCTGAGTACACCAAACATTATGCAGCAGAGTCCACCAGACCAGCCAATGATGGCAAGTGCTCCTGCCATGTTCCAGGCCAAGACCTCAGGAGTGCCACCAAACACAATGCCATCCTCCTGAAACAGTGCTACAGCAACAAGCCCCCATAGTCCACCACCCATGTGCACAGCCACAGCATCCAGTGGGTCGTCCACTGGAAAGAAAATAAGTTAGTGAATACACATGTAACTTGAGGGTGATTTAAAATAATGCCAAAGACAAAACTCAATCTTCAGTATGGGATGGAGAAAACAGAGTTTCTTATTAGCTTTATTTAGTTTCTAGCATCACCAAAGAAACAGTCAGTAAAAGCTCTGCTTAGAAATTTACACAAAAAATGAAAAATCTACGGTAAAGATGCTCATCTACCACCTATAGGGTAGGATAATACTTTACATAGTGACTTCACTACTCCTACTTCAAACAATCATTTTCTTTTATACACAATTACTTCCTACCTAGAATGGTAGTACAAATTTATGGGGATATTCTTTTGGAAAATACTGGACACAGTGTACGATGGATATCAAAACTGAAACGACAAAAGAGTTAATAACCCTGCTATGTCTTTTCAATCAATTTCAGTACCTTCCAAGACTTCTTTCCCATACTGTCTTGCTGGTGATACAGTGTCCTTCACTGTGAAAACACTTTCAAACTGTTCATTCAACTCATTTTTCCTAATCATTCCCTGTAATTCTTCCCCACAAATCCCTTACCCAAATTAGATGCTATAGAATTGATAATTTGTTCCTTATACAAAAATGGAAAAGTTTTGTATTTTCTTTTACTTTAGCCGCAATATTACTTTCAAGATATCTTTTCAACCCTCCTTATCGTGATGTACTTGTTTCTTGTTCCCCTATACCTTTCAAATGCTGACTAGCTAGAGGTCATCTGTATTTTGCTCTTTGCCATTCTCTATTAAACTACCTCTTATTCTGACTTTTATCCTCTGCATCCATTAAAACTCATGCTATACCTCCATCAATGTAGATTTGATAAGTCCTGTAGCACTGGATTATACTCCATTCAATTTCCCTCTCACTTCAAACTCTCAAAGAACTTGTTCAGCTCTACGGAGATGTCATGACTATATTTGCTCAGAATCTTGTCTACTCTATGATATCCCTCTTATGCCACAGTCACACTCAAGCAAAACATCACTTTCCATCTAAAGCATCATATTCAATATGTTCAATTTCCGTGCTACTTTGTGTTAGCCAAGGTTAAGCAGAGATGGTGTTTCAACCTCTTGGTTCTCATATGCTTTATTTTATGCTGACATAGCAAGGATTAACTCAAGAAAATGATTTGTGCAAAAAATGGTTAATCCTGCACACAGACAGTATACATACCTCTAACTTTGGGAAGGAGGAAGTGGATGCCAAGGAATATAGGTCCAGCCACAACACCAGTAACACAAGCACCCCAAGGCCGCACAACATTGCAACCAGCACAGATGGAAACCTAAACAGGAAAGATAACAAGACTATATCTATGTAGATAAATATATACACATGCTAACCAACTGTCTGCACTTCATGAACCTATATTTTTTTTACCGAGTTTTTCTTGTAGCCCTGTGAAATTCCTTAAAATACAACAGAGCATTATACAATAAGTCTTTCTCTTTACACTAATTAAATCAAGTTAATGGTAGATTTCATAGCCTGTAATTCTCCCCACTTACCATGCCAGTCAGGGCTCCATTGACAGCCATGAGGAAGGACCAAGTGGAGGGTCTTCCAAATAAGCCTGAGCGGTATAACAACAACGCAGTAATTCCTCCCGAGCAACCAGAGATGACTGTATTAACAATGGCTTTGGCCACTGCTGCTGCATCACCTTCCTGGCTGATGGATGCCTGTGAGCCACCATTGAAAGCAAGGAACCCAAAGAGCAGAATGAAACCACCCAGAGCTGCCAGCTGCAAGTCAAATCAAAGAAAATTATATCAAGCTAGTGCAGACCACATTATGAAAACTTTTTGAAAACATGTTGGTGATAAACATCAAAGAGCTAATTATCTAATGAATTGGTCTTCATTTCACGTCCTGAGAATACCCTATTTTCAAGTATGGCAATTATACTGTTCAATGATAATGTTTCTTGCTGTATTAAGAGTATATACAGTACTGTCTGATGCTGTCATTATTATTATCAAAGTACAAAGTGCTTTAAACTAACTGGGACAGAGTGTCCACGCAGCTCCTTCCCATTAGCTCCAAAGCGACCAATTCGTGACCCAAGAATTATGGCACCAATGAGTGCTGCCACGCCTCCTGTCAAATGAACTACTCCAGAGCCAGCAAAATCCTGGTAGGGGTGAGCTGTCAACCAACCTTCATCAGACCATGCCCAGTGGGAAACAATTGGGTAAATAACACCTGCAAGGGAGGATGAAAAAAGATGACACCTATGGAGATACAATTATGAGGATTTCAATAATGAAATAACTCAGCCTTCCTTGTACCTTGTCCCTTGATCTTAACACCAAGAGGAAACAAATAATCATTATTCAAAACAGAAAAGCAAATGAAGATATGTCTCATATCCTGTTTTTCTGGACCATCCTGTATTCAAAGGTCCCTTAGGCCTCCTGTTCCCATGTCTAACACCTAACCTGTTTCTCAGCCCTGCTATCCACATACTATCTTCCCTTCCTCAATCTCCTTTCCATCTGCCCTACTTATCCTTTACCTTTGTCATGAAAATCTTTCACCAATACGCTCTTAATATGCCTACTACTTGACCTATAAACCCTGTTCCTATACCTTCAGTACTTTGTACATTCAGTGCCCTTGCCTTCTATATCCTGCTTTTCCACCAACCTTTAATTTCATTCTCTACACCCTGATGCTCCTCCCTCTACATCCCAGTGTTCCAATTTCTATATCATGTACTACATCCCAAATGCTACCCCTTTCTACACCACAAATAGCACATCCTGTTCATTCTATATGCTCAACCTTCTACATCCTAACTCCTCCTACCTACTACAACCAAACGCTCCAACCTCTTTCTCCCAAACATTCCATATGTGAGTGTGTTTGTCTGTGCTCCATCCTTTACATCCTAAATACTCTACTGTCTGTGCTCCATCCTCTACATGCCTATATATAAAAGATACTCCACCTCACTATCACCAAAGGAATTTGTTAAAAAGTATAATTATAGTCCAGGTACATCTACCACAGTTAAGGTCTGGTGCCCTTAGGGTTACCTTGGTTTTGTTCGACTAAACTAAGGCCTATATACATTTAATGAATGTATATGGTTTGGTCTGACCTTGTTCAGTTATACTTGGGTTGATTTGACCTTGTTCTTCTATACTTGAGTCAGTCTGGCCTTATTATGGATATACCTGGGTCAGTACTTTGCCCATCAAACTTACATCCATTTATTTGTTATATTCTTGAATGGTCTGATGCTTAATGATGCATGTACCCCTGAATTTGTTATTTCACGTTAAAATATTTAAAAAATAATTTCACAATACTATAATCAAGTTGTAAAACAACTGTCTGGATCTTGTAGTCATATATCTGAACCTTCACCTCCTCAAGTAAAGCTATTATAAATATTATTATTATTATTATTATCTTCTTTCAACTTCTGATAATGGAGCCACAAGGTAAATTCACGTGAGCATCACTATATATAACAGACCATTCCTTACACACAATAATGATCTCTGAGAAAGTCCCATTGTTCTATGTCTATTGTTATTGTTCTATGCCTATTGTTTTGTGGGCCATAATGACCTATACAACAACAACATTGTTCTGAGTCTCTTATTCTCACACTTTGGTATGCATATGACTACATCCATGCACAGGCTTACACGCAAGGATAAATGGACTAACTTGCACACTTTAGACACTTACAAGTAGAATGTTTAAGTGTTGTTTAATATATGCATACATTTGTGTTACTATATATGATCATGTATGCATGAAAACACATGTGTATATATTCATTTTGAATAAACATGTGTATACATTTTATTTAAAATGAATATATACACATGTGTATTCATGCATACATGATCATATATAGTAAAACAAATGTATGCATATATTAAACTATACATACATGGGTTGTAATCATGGACGCGGCAGTCGACCCACACCCAACCCAGGTGTTAAACTTTCCTCTACGGCGGGTCACTAATTGGATACCTGGCTAAGGCTAGTGTGTGTGTGTGTGTGTGTGTGTGTGTGTGTGTGTGTGTGTGTGTG
>JAUUDY010363766.1:0-11455 GCA_032361765.1 Panulirus inflatus
GTTCACTACCCTCAGTAACTTACTTCCCCATGGGACAAGGTTCTCTACCCTCAGTAACTTGTCATCTCCAAGGGACAAGGTTGTCTACCCTCAGTAACTTTCTTCCCATGGGACACGGTTCTCTACCCTCATAAACTTTCCTACCCATGAGACAAGGTTCTCTACCCTCAATAACCTCCCCCTTCACCTCTCTGTGAGAGGTTCTCTCTCCCATCACTAAGTTAGACATTTCCTCCTTGCCCACCAGGTTTCTGCTACAGAGTCTAGAGGACCTGGACTGCTCCCTGCGGAAGCTCAACTCCCGCCTCTTCGTCATACGGGGTCAGCCAGCGCATGTCTTGCCGGAACTCTTCAGAGTAAGTATATAACCAATTTATTGTCCATGTGTGTGTAGGTGTGTGAAGGTAAGTTTGAACTCTTGATTTCAGATTTCACAAGTTTACAAAGAGAAAAGGTAACCAAACGTGGGCCTTTTACGTAGAGAAAATGTAACTGGACATTGGCCCTTTTACGTAGAGAAAAGGGAACTAGAAATTGGTCCTTTTACTAAGAGAAGAGGGGTACCAGACATTCGTGCCTTTGCAGTTGAACAGGTGAAGTCTTGTTCGTTGGGGCCAGCGTGACATCGTCTCTGGGATTGTTGTGCCTTTGTCGGATCTATTACAGTAGTAAGAAGGGTGAGTTGGGATGCACCAGGAGGAATCTTGGAGTTGAGTCCCTCGACGTCCTAGGGGATGTCACTCAAGCAAAGGACACGACCACTAGAAACCCGGCCCGACAGAAGCCAAGGGTAATTCTGAATGCATGTACTGTAGATGTTCGGCCGTCGTACTATTTCCTATTATAGGGGTTGGAGGTTCATGTGTGGTATGTGGTTTATATCGATGAGGTGTTGGATGTGTGTGGTGTGGCATGCATATGATGTATGACTTATAGTGGTTTGGTGTGATATGTATGTGTGTGTGTGTGTTCTGACAGCGTTATGTGGTGTGTGTTGGTGACGGTGAGGGTTTTGGGATGGTTTAGGTTTATCATGGTAGGCGGGCTGCGGGCAGTCTTGGCTACACTACACAGGATGGCCAAGATAAATATACCAGGTGTTCAGGGGCGGCAGGAGATGTACTTAACCTGACACGTCACCACCTCCTCCCCTCACACTGGTTCATTTTGGTGTTGGGGGTGGAGATGGTTGGCGGTGTGAGACGGGTGACAGTGTGGGTAGTGTGAGACTGCTGGCAGTGTGAGTGGTGTGAGATGGGTGGCAGTGTGGGTAGTGTGAGACGGCTGGCAGTATGGATGGTGTGTGATGGGTGACAGTTTGGGTAGTGTGAGACGGCTGGCAGTATGGTTGGCACTGTGGGTGGTGAGACAGCTGGCAGTGTGGGTGGTGTGAGACGGCTGGCAGTGTGGGTGGTGAGACGGGTGGCAGTTGGTGTGAGACGGGTGGCAGTGTGGGTGGTGTGAGATGGGTGGCAGTGTAGGTGGTGTGAGACAAGTGGCAGTATGGGTGGTGTGAGACGGGTGGCAGTATGGATGGTGTGAGACGGGTAGCAGTGTGGATGGTGTGAGACGGGTAGCAGTGTGGATGGTGTGAGATGGGTGGCAGTATGGGTGGTGTGAGGTGGGTGACAGTGTGGGTGGTGTGAGACGGGTGACAGTGTGGGTGGTGTGAGGTGGGTGGCAGTATGGGTGGTGTGAGGCGGGTGGCAGCATGGGTGATATTGGTGTGGGAGGTGGTGATTTGGGAGGATGGCGGTAGCGTCTTTGGTTATGGGGATGGATGGTGTGATGTGGGAGGTGATTCAGTTTGCCAGCCAAGCATGTTACACCTTACTGTGGCTCATATTGGTTTAGGTTGGGGGGAGACGGTGTGGATTTGAAGTACTGGTGGTGTGGGTTGTGCTGGTGGAGTAGAAGTGCTGGTGGTGTGGGTTGTGATGGTGGGGGGTCAAAGTGCTGGTGGAGGTGGTGTGAAGTAAGCCAGCGAAGTGTGCCACACCTTGCATACGTTCTTGCAGGTGTGGTGGTAGTGAGGGTGTGGGAGGTGGTAGTTGGAATGGGAGTGACAGTGTAGGGTGTAGATGGGAGTGGTTTTGGTGATGGTGTAGAGGTTTAGTTGGTAATAGTGTGGGAGAGGTGTTGGACGATTCATATGGTGTGGAGGTAATGAGGGAGACTGGCAGTGTGGATAGTGAGTGGTAGTAATGGAGGCCATAGTGGTGGTGGAGGTCATAGTGGTGATATTGGTGGTGAAGCTGTGTGGAAAGTGGTGATCATGTATTGGGGGAATGTAAGTGGGCAATAAATAATTCATCAACAGGAAACTGGATCAGATTCAGAAACCCTTCGAGGGAACACTGGCTTTAGGGTAACAGAGTCATGGGCATGTGGAACGGGATAAATGGCGCAGTGAACGCATAGAGGAGATAGGGTCTCTTGACCATACCCGGGGAAGTCTTCAACCCCATAACCCAAGGTGGGCTTAGGCTGTTAGATTGGGGACGTCAGTGAACCAAGGTGTTAGAAGCCGCAGCCCCCAGGCGTGCATAGCACACCCTGTCTGGCTGATATGGTAAACTTTGAATGTACTTGCCCCATCCTATTTCTGGTGGTGTTGAAGTCTTGGGCCCCGAATGTTTAAGCTGGTTTCTCTTTTTGTGCATGTCACACCTTTATATTTCAGAGGTAGTATTCACATTTCCCTTGCTTGGTAAATACCACACCAAAGATAGAATTTCCATTTGAATTATTTATTTATCATTGTTATTATAGTCCAGCATTTTCATTTTTTCACAAGCTTTCCATCTTCTCATCCTTACTGCACTTCAGTGGACCAGGAAAGGATACGAATCTGTTATTTGGCAAGTGTTCATTTCATAATTCCAAGCAGATAGAGAGAGACCGAAGGGGAACAAAAGGAGACAGTGGCATTTTTCTCCTGTCAGCAGAACAGACCACGGGAGATTATCAGTCACATTGTTGGGTGGCAGCTGGTGTGGTTACATGTTAAGACTTTAAGACGACTTCCCTTTTGGGGGGTTTAGGATTAAATGTTGTCCTGTGTGTTTGCCTGAGTGTCAGCATTAACCAGTTGGCATGAACATCAGACTGTTATAATGAGCATCAAACACCAAAATGTACCTTGAGCATGTGGTTTTATCATCATCTACCAGTGTGTGTATTTCATAAGGCTCTGCCATATGTACATCATACATGAACTTGAAACATCGCACAGTTAGAAATGTGATGTAGTATTTTCAGTATGAAACTCCACATTGCTGTACTGTATACGATACTGTACTAAAATTGTTTTGCGAAATAAATGAAAATATAAAGTTTAAATGTTACAGAAAACACAGCTCTCCTAAAACCACACAAGTACTGCAGAATACAAGTGACGCTTCTGTGGTAGACACTGGTACTACAGGATGCTGCTGACAGTGTTGTGTGGTGGACAAGGGTACTGCAGGATGCTGCCGACACCATTATGGTAGACATGAGTATTGTAGGACGCTGCTGTTGCCATTGTAGTAGATGCTGTTGATGCCACTGTGGTAGACACAGGTATTACAGGATCCTGCTGATGGCACTGTGGTAATAACAGGTACTGCACACTTCTGATGATGCCATTGCGGTAGACACAGGTACAGCAGGATGTTGCTCAGGCAACTGTGGTAGATGGAGGCATTTGCAGGATGCTGCTGGGGCCATTGTGGTGTGTACAGGTACTGCAGGATGCTGCTGATGCCACAGTGGTAGACACAGGTGCTGCTGGATGTTTCTGAAGCTACTGTGGTAGACACAGGAACTGCAGAATGCTGTTGAAGCCACTTTGGTAGACACAGATGCTGCTGATGTAACTGTGGTAGACATAGGTATTGTAGGATGCTGCTAATACCCTGGTGGTGGACACAGGCACCGCGGGATGCTGTTGATGCCACTGAGATAGACACTGGTACTGCAGGATTCTGCTTTTACAACTCTGGTGGACACAGGTCCTGTAGGACGCTGCTGGTGCCACTATAGTTCACACAGGTATTGCAGTATACTGCCGTTGCCACTGTAGTAGACACAGGTAGTGCAGGATTCACCTGATGCCAATTTAACAGACACAGATACTCCACAATGCTGATAATGCCAATGTGTTTGACGTTGTATTGCAAGACGCTGCTGATTTCACTGTGGTAGACACAGGTACTGCAGGATGCTATTTATGGCACTGTGGTGGACACAGGTATTGCATGGTGCTTCTGATGCCACTTAGTAAACAATTGTACTGTAGGAGGCTCGTAATCCCACTATGGCACACAGGTACTGCACGCTGCTGCTGATGCCACTGTGGTAGACATGGGTACTGCAGGATGTTGCTAATGCCACTGTGGTGGACAGGTGCTGCAGGATGCTGTTGATGCCACTGTGGGTGAAACAAACACTGCAGGATGCTGGAGGTGCCACTGAGGTTGACACTAGAACTGTAGGATTTTGTTGTCGCCAGTGTGGAACACAGTTATTCTTGGGTGCTATTGATTTCGCTTTGGTAGACACAGGTACTGTAGAATGTTGCTAATGCCACTGTGGTAGACACTTACGGCAGGATACTGGTGGTGTCTCTGTGGTAGACACTGGTACTGCAGGATATTGGTGGTGGCACTGTGGTAGACACGGGTACTTCAGAATGCTGCTGGTGCCACTGTGGTAAACACAGGACCTGGTAGGTGCTGCTGATGCCACTCTGGTACAGGTACTGCAGGATGCTGCTAATCCAACTTTGGTAGACACAAGTACTGCAGGGTTTTGCTGATGCCACTCTGGTTGATACAGGCACTTCAATATGCTGCAGATGCCAGCCAGAAGCTGCTGATGTGATTATGATAGACACAGGTACTGCAGGATGTTGAGGCGACTTAGGTAAACATAGGTACTGCAGGATGCTGCTGAGGCCACTGTGACAGACACAGGTCCTGCAGGATTTTGCTGATGCATTGGTGATATGGGTAATGCAGGGTGCAGCTGAGGCCACTCAGGTACACACAGTTACTGTGGGGTGCTGCTGAGGCCATTGTGGTAGATACAGGTACTGCAGGATGCTGCTGATGTCCCTATGGTAGATACAAGTACTGCAGGATGCTGTTGATGCCACTGTGGTAGTCATGGGTAATGCAAGTTGCTGCTGATGCCACTGCTGTAGACACGGGTACTGCAGGGTGCTGGTTATGCCACTTTGGTGGACACAGGTATTGCAGTGTTTTGATGATGCCATTTGGTATGCACAGATACTGTAGGATGCAGCTGATGCCACTGTGGTAGACACAGGTACTGCAGGATGCTGCTGTTGTTATTCTGGTAGACACGGGCACTGCAGGCTGTTGCTAATCCACCTTTGGTAGACTCGTGTACTGCAGGCTGTTGCTGATACCACTCAGGTAAACACGTACTGCAGAATGCTGCTCAGGCCTTTGTGGTAGACATGGGTATTGTAGGGTGCTGTTGATATCAATGTGGTAGACACAGGTACTACAGGATGCTGCTAATCCAACTTCAGTAGACACAAGTACTGCAAGGTGCTGCTGATGCGAAAGTGGTAGACAAAGGTACTGCAGGATGCTGGTGAGGTCACTATGATAACCACAGATACTGTAGTTGCTGGTGTATGCAGGTGTTGTAAGATACTTTTGATGTTATTGTGGTAGACACGGGAACTGCAGAATGTTGACGATACCACTGTGGTAGACACAGGTACTGCAGGATAATGTTGATACCTTTCTTGGTAGACATGGGTAATGCAGGGTGCTACTAACACCATTGTTGTAGACACAGTACTGTAGGATGATGCTAATGCCACTGTGGAAAACATGGTAAATGCAAGATACTGCTGATGCCATTATGGTAGACGCAGGTACTGCTGGTGCCATTGTGGTTGACACAGGTACTGCAGGATACAGCTGATTCGTTTGTGGTAGACACAAATACTGGAGGATGCTACTGATACCATTTTGCTAGACATAAGTACTGTAGCGCATGATCTGGCTCATTGATGAAAACAAGCTCTGGAGGATGCTGCTGATGCCCATCTGGTAAACACTATTACTATATGGTGCTGTTGATGCCACTCTGGGGTTGACATAGGTACAGCAAGAAACTGCTAGTTTCGTGTGGTAGACATAAGTCCTGCATGATGATGCTGATAGCACTCTATAGT
Organism: Panulirus inflatus; assembly: GCA_032361765.1. Classification (NCBI taxonomy): domain Eukaryota; kingdom Metazoa; phylum Arthropoda; class Malacostraca; order Decapoda; family Palinuridae; genus Panulirus; species Panulirus inflatus. The sequence goes on from JAUUDY010363766.1 coordinate 6,200, forward strand.
GGCCATGAGTACTGTACTGTATAATGTATCTTGCACTCTGTGGTCGGAACGAGTACTGCATGTTGTTGAAGGTTACCTTTGGTAGACTTAGGTGATTTTGATGGTGCCACTCACTTGTAGATTCAAGTACTGCAGGATGCTGCTGATGCCATTCTGTGGTTGACATGAGTACTGCAAGATGCTGCTGGTGCCCAATGGTGGACACAAGTAATGCAGGATGCTGCAGCATATTGCTTGTAGCCATCAGAAACTCAAGGATGCATAGTGGAGAATTTAAGAAGGCTGTGGATGAGTTTTTACCGTGTGTGCTGTACTGTGGGACTGCAAGTTGCAGCTGCCAACAGCTGGTCAACCAGTGACCCAACTTAACAGCTTGAATTCTGCCAAAGCTGTGGGGGCAGAAGACCTCCAAAGGCATCTCCAGTAAATGCCAGGAAAACTGATGAAGAACAAATCTCAGTGTTTTTACAGAGCATTGTATGATGCTTTCTTCATGTTATTTTGCTCTGACATTTTGGACATGCTTCACTTTCTTTGTATTGATCTCATTTTATATTTAATTATTTGATATCTTGAAAGTTTAAACCTCTTTGAAAGATATGATTAGTTCAGGAAAACAACACTGGATATTGCATCTCAGAGATTCTCTTGTGATGTGTCATTAAATCTTTTTCCTTCATAGTCATCTGCTTTTCATAAAGGTTATGTTTTGATGATACTTCAGAAGTAGGAAAAGATCATACATTGATTGATAAAAAAAATGACAGGACATATGACAAATAGTGTATAAAAGTGTCTCATTGGTATTGTACTTATTTGCATATGTATAACATTCATTTGATATCCCTTTTACTGTTTGAATTTTGTATTCACATGAATGATGTTTTAACTTCCAGGAATGGGGAACTACATGTTTGACTTTCGAAAAGGACCCTGAACCCTTTGGTAAGGTACGCGATGCTAACATTATAGCCATTGCCCGTGAGATGGGCATCAATGTTATTGTCAAGACATCTCATACACTCTACAAACCAGAGAAGTAAGTACTCTCCAAAATATCCCTGTATGTTACTTGAAGTTACCCCATCATACATATCTTTTATGTTAAAATCATAGAAGGAAATATGATTTTGTATATCGCTACATTTTTATTTTTAGTTGACTTGAGAGAGTACAATAGATATCCATACTTGTGTGTGCATGTTTTTGTATGCTTTTGTTAATTGTTCATCCTTACTCCTTTGAAACTGCATATATTTTCCAGTTAAATCTATATTTAGTTTGTAGGTTTACTTCGTTATTGGTTCAGTCTAATTCTAAATAAAGGAAATTCATTTGATATTCAGTGTTTTAAAGTGTGACTGCTGTATTATGCATGTTTAATATCTTTGCTGATATTGTTTCCTCTTGTTGTATGTGTTTATTTAAATGATGGGTTTACTCTCAGATTTACTCAGCCAATTTATTATTATTTTTACTTTGGAAAATTTTGCAGGTGTTACTGGACTCTGCCAGCCCGAGATTACACCACGAGTGAATATCACATTTGATGTATCATTGGGAGTAGAGTCTTGTCAAAAAACGTCTGACTCCAAAGTAGTCCACATTTCCCTGCTACTGGATTTAGTGCAGTCTTAGGCTGAATGGGCATTTAGAAAGGTCCAGGGTAATTGATCCAGGGGTAATTATGAATATATAAATTAAAATCAATAAAAATTTTACATATGTGTGGTTAAACATACTGCATTTCAGAAGTAATTCTTACCAGTATTACAAAGTGTGGTTAAGATCTCTATCCATAAGAGTTTTTTCCAAAAGAATTGAAAGATGTTCCAACTTGTCCTTCTGTAAACAGTTCACCCATCACATAACTTAGGCACTATGATTAATGTAGCTCAATCCCTAGACCTTTTGTGCACTGTCTGTTCTCTTTTTCACCACATCTCATGAATGAGTATTGAGTAGAACTACTGAATAGAGATGATACATTTTGCATCAAAGTGAATCAAGTGTACATTTTGTCTCTCCTTCATATATTATGACTGATTATGCATATCAGATGGTTTTAGGTAGTTGAGTGTATACTTGTTTCTTGCAGATTACATGGGCATCAGTCTTAATTTGGGTAATTGTAATTTTACATTCTTTTCTTTCTAAGGCAGAGTATGTGGGCATCAGTCTTAATTTGGGTGATTGTAATTTTACATTCTTTTCTTTCTAAGGTATCTGCACATTGATATTGCAAACAGAATTTTTCTGCCTAATTATCAAACTAATTGTAGAGTAGGCATACTGTAATGGCATTTAGCTAGCAAGGTAAGACTTTGTGTATTTGTTAAAGAGACATATGTATACACTCTTCAGTTGATTTGATGAAAGATTTAATAACCAAGACTTGAAAATAATTATTTATTGTTTTTATTTGTAAATTACCTGAAGTGAAATCCTTGTCATTTTAAAAGATCATAGATCCCCAATTGCCTAAAATCGACAAACTATTTTTACAGGTGGATTAGTTTATACCTGTTATATTTTATGCTTATCCATAAGTACTTCTTAAGCCACCACTTTTGGTGCAGGTAACAGTTAAATGTCTAGAGATATTAAGATCACCTTTTTCTCTTCAACTCTTTTAGGATCATCGATAGAAATGGTGGCAAACCTCCCCTCACGTACAAAGCATTCCAAAACATCTTGATGAACATGGACCTGCCACCTCTTCCTCAAAGCACAATAAGTCTGGAGGATGTCGATGATAAGTACACTCCCATTTCTGATGACCATGATGAAAAATATGGGGTTCCCACTTTGGAGGAGCTGGGTGAGTGTCTTGCCTTATAGATGAAGCTGTGATTATTATGATGCTTTATGACTTCTTTTTATCAGTTCTATAATCCATTTTTCCATAAGAGCTATTGTTTCTGAATGAATTGTGTACTATTGTATATTTGATGCATATCTGTATTTCTGTTAGGGTAGGTATTACCCACACCCTTTTTGAGCCATATATGAAAAATTACAAAAAACAAACAACTGTAATGTTTAAGTTATGAGAACACTTTCTCTCTCTCCTTTTTTTTTAATTGTTTTTAAGCTGTAGGGTATGAAATTTGACAGAAATTATATTTCTTAATACAGTGTACTGCTATGAAGATAATTATTGTGTGGTTATGGTTGTGAAATAGTCATCGTGCCTGAATAGTATTTACTGAAGTGTCTTTGAAGTAATTATCATGTCACATACTACAAAATATTTTGATTAAATGATGTGTTATTGAAGCCAAATCAGATATTACCACAGTGTTAGTATTACTACAACAATACATGTATATCAAGTTTTACAATAGTACACTATTCATGTGTCCATAATTACATCTACTGGTGCAAATAGTGTGAAGTCATTTCAGCATCTCATTGACAGCTTCATTCATGAATGGTAATCTTGGCATTTTGGACACTGCAAAATGAGATGGGATTGCATAGCTTACCACTGGAAGCATTTTTTTGGCCAGCATAAGGTGGGAAATGTCCCTTTTCCTTGGCAGACACAAGAATGTGTCTGTAACATAATGCATCTCTTTGTACAAACAGATTTTGCCTGCTTTTTCTGTAGAATTTTATAAACTGCTTTCTTATATTTGTTTTTCAGCTACCATGAGTGACATTGTGCTGATGAAGTGTTTAACAAGAAAGATGGAATGTGGATGTACGAAAAAAGGATTGTGAGTGATGTTTCAAGTGTTTGAGTGAAGTACTGCATATGGAAAATTTGTCTCTCTGATGCCTGTTATCTCCTGGAACCCCCTCATAGGGGTAGCCACAGCAATAGAGTCTCCATAACTAGCAAACTCCAGTGCTGCTTATTTGTGTATAGTGCCCCACCCTTTACAGGCCACTGGCAGAGGGAAACTCTAGTGCAGTGTTTCCAGAGGCTCCTGCCAAATGTTCGTACTTATTACTACCTAATGCTCTTGCTTAAATGTTCCTACCTTGTACTGCTATCAATTGGTTCCACCCTTTTGCCAAAGGCAGGGCTAACACATAGTTAGTAAGATCTAGAGTTATGAAGAATGACCTGTGTGAGTTATGTGTTGCCAAGTGGTATGTGACATTGAGAGATTGAATGTTTGCATCGAGAGATTGTATGTTTGCCTCACCCACATGGATAAGTAATATTCTTAATTCTTTCCTCTTTTGTGATTAGAAATACTTGTCTATTATGATGAAAAATATTTTCCAGCAGTATTTACTAGAGCTTAGAAAATTCTTAAAGATTTTTGCATGTTTTTTAAGAAACAAATTTGCAATTTATTGAAACAATTTTGAGCATGTATGCCTGAAGAGCTCTTCAAAAATCTAATGATCTGTATCATTTCATTGCTTATTTAATAGCTTTATAGAATGCTGCGAAACAGAATTAATTATTCTGTGTAGCAAAAGATTGATTTAAGGGTTAAAGGTTCAAGATGGAGTCAGGAAGGTATATTCATGTGATAATGGTGTGATAAGCTTATTATATTTACTTTTGCACAGAGAAGTGAAATGGAAAGCCCTGTCATGGATGGGTTTCTATATTCTTGTCAGAATGAAGACAGGTTTTACCAGACTCTTCCTGCTAGTGTTTACACTGTGAGCAACAAGGTACATTTGGCAAGGCTGTATCATCAAAGGAGTCCATCATTTCCATTTTTCTTGAGAGAGGTGGTCATAAAAACTGCAGGAACCCATTAAAATTGGCCCTGAGGTTTTATGATTGTGATGTTGAAGTACTCTCCTGATTGTGTTTACATGCATATGCAAGTTACACAATGTTAGAATTTTGTATTTAGATCCTAATTACAAGCATCCATGTTCAATGGAACTTTTTTGTAATTTTGATAGATGTATATATATTTGATACATGATTTTTCTCTTATAGGTTTTGACACGGAGTCACTACAACAGACCGGTTGGAAGGGTGGTGAAAGCGAGGCATTAGCCCGACTAGAACATCACTTAGAGCGAAAGGCTTGGGTAGCATCTTTTGGTCGACCCAAGATGACCCCACAGTCCCTCTATCCATCTCGCACAGGGCTTTCTCCGTACCTTAGATTTGGCTGTCTTTCTTGTCGAAGATTTTTTGTGGAGCTCAATGATCTTTATAGGAAGGTATGTTTTAAGTAACAAATGTTTAAGCCACTTCATCAGTTATTAACTAGTGGTTGGTGGGATTAAGGATGCCAGGCATCATTTTAGGTTATCCAGGTTTTCTTTCTC
>JAUUDY010363986.1:0-11454 GCA_032361765.1 Panulirus inflatus
TTTCCCCGTGGACTCATAGGAATATCTTGATCATGCGCAAAATTGTGATCCTTTCCAAATATACATATGTACACATGTACATATTCATACGTGCTTGCTTTCATTCATCCCAGCGCCACCATGCCCCACAGGGACCAGCATCGCCACACCCTACGTTAGGGAGATAGCACCAGGAAACAGATGAAAAAGGTTACATCTGCTCATATTCATTCTCTAGCTGTCATATGTATTGCACTGTAACCACATCTCCATATCCATATCCAGGCACCACAGACCTTTCCATCATTCATCCCAGATGTTTCACATGTCCTGGTTCAGTCTACTGACAGCACATCGACCCCAGTATATCACATCATTCCAATCCACTCTATTATGAGTATGCTTTCCAACCTCCTTTTTGTTCAGGCCCAGATCAATCAAAATCATTTTCACTCCATCCCTCCTTTACTACATTTTTTTATATATAATTGCTGCTTCCCACATCAGCGAGGTAGTGCCAGGAAACAGACAAAGAATGGCCCATCCACTCATATAGACACATATATACATAAATGCTCATATATGCACATATACATACATATACATATCAACATATACATACATATACACACACATACATAGATATGTACATATAAACACATGTACATGTTCATACGTGCTTGCCTTCATCCATTCCTGTTGCTATCCAGCCCCACAGGAAACAGCATGCTAACCCCTGCTTCAGCGAGGCAGCAACAGGAAAACAGACAAAAAAGGCCACGTTCGTTTACACACAGTCTCTAGCTGCCATGTGTAATGCACCAAAACCACAGCTCTCTATCCACATCTAGGCCTCTCAGACCTTTCCATAATTTACCAGAGATGCTTTAAATGCCCTGGTTCAGTCCATTGAGAGCAAATCAACCCCAGTATACCACATTGTTCCAACTCACTCTATTCCTTGCATGCTTCTCACCATCCTGTATGTTCAAGCCCCGATCACTCAAAATCTTTTTCACTCCATCCTGCCACCTCCAATTTGGTCTCCCGCTTCTCCTTGTTCCCTCCACCTCTGACACATACATCCTCTTTGTCAATCTTTCCACACTCATTCTCTTCATATGTGCAAATTATTTCAACACACCCTCCTCGGCTGTCCTCTCAATCAATACCATCCCATATAATTTCCCAGGAATACTCAACAAACTTATGCCTCTATAATTTGAACACTCTTTATCCCCTTTGCCTTGGTACAGTGGCACTATGCATTCATTCTGCCAATCCTCAGGCACTTCGCCATGGTCCATACAAACACTGATTATCCTTACCAATCAATCAACAACACAGTCACCCCTTTTTTTGATACCATCCAACCCCGCCACTTCGCTGGATTTCATCTTTGTGTTACCCGGGACCTTTCTAAAGGCACCTGCAGCTCAAAGCAGTGCTACTTCCAGAAGAGGGTAAATGAAGATTGCTTTGGAGTGAGAACTTCTTTGATGAGACTGCACTCCTAATGATACAGTATAGAACTGTACTGGTAGGATCTTTGTTTCACTATGAATGTATGTGGTTGCTATGTAGCCAGTGATTGTTCTGAGTGAACTATTTTGTGTGATATGCAGCTTTGTTATATTTGCTTTTTGAGGATGGAAGACCAGGCGGGTGAGACATAGTTTAATGTGGAACAGATGAATTGTTTGTATAGGATATTGAGAGATTCTTCTTCCTGTCCAAATCTGGTGTCAATTAGTGTTCTAAGGCCATTTAATTCATGTCACTTTTGTGTTAATGTTATTAGTGTGGAAAGTGAATGTTGTGTGAGCCATATATGACACTTAGAATGGGTGGTCTTTTGCCCAGTGGGAGAGACTGTAGTTTTAAATGCAATTATAAGGTGTGTGCTGGATTCATGTCTGTAACAATATGAACCACACATCAACTGTATGATAATGTACTAGAAGTACGGTTAATAAAAGAGAGGGCTTTCGCTCTCAGATCCAATGAAACTATTAAGAACAGTAAGCTCAGTGCTAGCTCCTGCACAATCTATTCTTTGAAAGACTGCTGGAATGAGTATCCTAAATCGGAAGAAATTTTTTCTTCAGCTAACACAAACTTCAGTTTGCAAATCTTCCCAAAGTATATATGATGAGATGTTATTCATAGATAAAAACAAGATGTACAGTAGACAAATCGTCTTAGGTAAGATCTATGTTCTGTTTAGCTGACGGTATTGAGAAATACAAAAAGATAAATAAAATAAAATACAAAATAGAAAAAAGCTAAAGTGAAGAAATTCATAAAATTAATACAGCATATCAGGAAGCTTCATCTGAATTTCAAATTATCATGGGTGATGATGAAAATGGAAAACTGAAAAACCTTGTGTATAAAGACATGTTTAAAAAAGTCAAAAGTTAAATATTTTGCAAGTCTAAAAGTCAAAAGCTTAATATTTGGCAAAATTACTATAAAAATAACACAGCATTATGAATTGAAATTGACAAATACATTAAATGATGTTCAAAATATACTTGATTTTAATCAATTACTTAATCATATAGCCTTAACATCCCATTCAATAATTCCTGCAACTCAAAGGTTATGCTATAATCAGTAGCAAGAAAATGATGGACTACTTAAAGGTGATATACAAATTATCAAATGTGAATTTTCACTTGCATCATAACCACATGCAGGAAAAGTCCAGTTATGCCCATGGGTTCAACGTACATGGTAGGGTAGGTTAATGAAAAGGATTACAGAAAGAGAAAGAAGAAATTTAAACAGATTATGAAAATAATTAAAGTATTTATTAAATGACTGACCTGGAGTGATGAATATGTGCAAAGGTAGGTCATACTGCTCACAAGAAATCATTCAAAGCTTGAACAAAACAGCTGAAGTTAATATTCTACATAACATACATGCAAAAACGTTAATAAAGTAATTGTAAATCTACTGTTATAAAATACTGGGAAAAAAAGTTCAACAGAGCACCTACATTTTCAGTGATAATTGCCTCCAAATCTTTTACAGTAAAACCTTGGTAACTTACGTGTCATCCAGTTAGGATTGCTATACATAATCTGTGACACCATTTGGGCCACTTCCATGTTACCAGCATCGTACACTCTGCAAGTAACGGTCCTATGGCCGTTGAGAAGGCGCATGACAGAGTAGTACTTTCCCCCATTGCTGTACTCCCATGCCTGAGTATCCATGAGGGCTACAGGAGCACCTTCTTGTAACAAAGTAGGTTCACGTGTAAAAGTGATTCGAAGTGGCTCAGATGAGTGGTATGAGCAAGTGAAGTTTACGAAAACTTCTCTGGAGTATCGGTTGAAGAGCACCTTGATGGGCCTAAGCTCGAGCATCAGACCTATAGACATGCAACATTCAAGCTATCAAGAATACCACGCCATTCCACTGAAAGGTCATGCAGTTTTAGGACACCACAGTGTATATGTTATTATTAGAAGAGAGATTAAGCATAATTAAAGTGAGCAACTATACACATATCCCATAATTAATGCAGTCTCTTTAAGAGCACAAGCCTACAAATATGCAGTACATAAGTCTTCATCTTCACTTTGTTAACAATAGCTTCCAGTATAAATGAAATAATGATAAACAGCAAAAACAAATATTAACATGTTTTTTAAGATGTTACATCTTAAATTTCTTCATCTACCTCATGTATCTAACAACAAAAACAGAGCCTGTGCACCTATACAACAAATGATAAAACTCTCTCATCCTTAGTATCAAAGACACAACAAATGGCCTATGTGACTTTTGTTACATATGATGGCTGACCTTATCCTTCTTCCTTCCCTCCTCCTATTCTCCTCCCCTTCCTTCCTCATGCAGTGACAGTTCAGCATTTCTTTGAATACAAGCATATCTAGATGTTAATGGGTGTTAATGCGAAAATGGTTTTGTCACTTAAGGCTTAAATGTTCTTATTGATGGAACATGTGTCACGTACGAAGTGCAACCAAAATTTGCTGAAAAGTGTCCTACCACTCCCATATTCTCCTACAATGCAGTCTTTTATACACAATTTCATCAAGTCAATAAAATAGACTTTGAAAATGGTAAATGAATATTGTCAGACCTTCCACTAGGAACCTCTATCAACCATATCATAAGCTTTCTCCACATCTGCAAATGCCAAAGATAACCTTTTGTGTAAGTGGGCCCTTTACATATAAAGAAACTAACACCTCAAATGAAAAGAATACAAAATATATGTGTTCTAAACACAAAATGAAGCAGGGATAAATGAATAGTTTGTTCGTACAAAAGAAGATGTTATGGAAATCAGAGATGGCAGGGAAAGATGTAAAATGAAACTACAAACTGGTGATTGTGGATGAACAGTGGATGGGTTAGGCATACTCATAAAGTCTGGATATGAGCTTGAGACTTAAGCCATATTCTTTTGAGGAGATGGTGGCAAGCAGCAATTTGCACTTGGAAATTTTGTCCTTATGTAGATGTGGGAGTGCTACCTTTGCATTCATATCAAAATTTTACCTTTCACTCTCTTGTTTCCCTTGACCTATGGCTGATTCCCATATGGATTAAATTGAAAAATAAGTTAATGGAATTATCTTTAGATGTACTGCATACTTCTGGAAGCTTGTGCTCAGTAATCTATTTTGATCAAGTTGCTCTTATCAGAGTACACCCATAGCACAAACATTTACTACTAATAATAGTGTAGCATTACATGCCTCTAACTATGTTCTGTGGTTAAAAAATAACTTTTATTAGCAAAAAATGACAGTGAAATAAGTAATAAAGGTAAAGTTAAGGAAGAAATCAGTTATAACTGAAAGAATATTGAAAAATACATTCAATATATCCTCTAACACTTGCATATGATCTGATATGTAAGTACTGTAATATCTGGAAAACTTTTAAGCTAAAAAAATACCAAAATTTAACCATCAAAAACATTATCAATTTAATTAAAACAGTAAATCATGAAGAATTTGGATATGCATCATAAAAGAATTTTATTCCCCTCAGAGCACTGGATATGAATTAAGGCTGCGTGAGTAGAAATAATATATCATATACATATGGTGTGACAGGATATAGAAAAAACATGCAATCACAAGACTATTGTACTATATTAATTCAGAATACTTAAAATGCAGAAATGTTACTGATCATCAACATTATCATCACTCATACTACTGCAGAGACAATCAAATATCAGCAGAGGAGATTGGTACATTCTTATTAGAGCTATTCTATGCACTATAATGTTAATCCATCATGCAGGAAAGGTTTTACAATCTCAAAAAACAAAAGAACAAACTACATACTCAACTTCAAGTGGATAATGAAATTCATTTAAAAGTATGTTACAATGTTAAGATTTATAAAATGAGATGGGGAGTCACAGTATTCTATTACTCATGAATGGAAAATCTTGAAGTTTTTAATCACTTAAGGTATCTAATACTAAAGATCAGTTAAAATATTAATGGAAAACCTGAAGCCGAGAGCACATTATGTAAACAAAAAGAATAACTGGTAATCTGACGGTTTGGTTAAAAGACAGATTTTAAAAACAGCGGGTGTTTCTGTGACCTCTGGTTGATTCACTGATTTCGTTGACTTTATATAATGCTAAAACGTAATGGTTATTCAGCACCTTTTTTTTGCATCAAAAAGATATCTAGAAACTTAATATTAGCTATCAAAAAATCATATTTATAACATCATTTCCGTTTCCTTTACAAAAATTATCAATCTATTTATCGCAACAATGTTGTCTAAAATTTTTCCAATACTTTGATTTCTTCAAATGTTAATACATAATTCATATCTGATACAGATACTTCAATACTTTTGATATTATGTCCGTGCATATTCCACAGTAATAATGCAACTGCAGGTGTCATACTTGGGCAGGTCTCCTTTCCATTAAGTGGCCAATTAAATGACCAATCCTCAATCAATCAAGCAAGAATTGTCTCAAACTGGTGATTCCTGTTAAAAGAGGAAGGCTACACTCCAACACCTTTCTTAATCTTGTGTAGTTATTCATCTTGTCCACAAAATCATTGCGAGGCATTATTCTTGTACACATACAGTTAGATATAACTGCTTTACCCTCAGTATCTGCTATTCCATTACTGTCATGACATGGTAACTACCAGAATTCTACAACCTTATGCTGTAAGTGAATTGTTGCATTACAGTCTTGGACGTTTTGAATCATGGGATGGAAAGAAGAATTGCATGTTATAGCTTGAAATACACTTTGGCAAGTGGAGTAAACATACAATTTCTTAGGGGGACTGCTAATCCAATTTAAATGCAGCCTAAATACAATAAATCTCGGCAGTATATGAGGAAGATTCTTGTGGTACTTTTGCTCACTGAGATTCTTCTTCAATAATAACAGTAAATCCTACAGCTTTACCATATTTTGAGCCGTCATGAAATATCTATATTCTGTTTGCATGAATACAATCATGCTTCTGTACATATTCTAATACCATTATCATGGATAGTGTTAACCATTTTCAGGATGTGATCAGTAGCTGACAAATACATCTGGCAATGGTAAACTCTGGTGAACAGATGTGATACTCTCGAGTCCTTAAAGTTCAGGCATGTCATATTAAGAACAGAAGAGATGTTTAACTTGTGCTACATAATAGGGAATTAGATTGTAAACAGAGAAAACCATGAATATGAAAAATATATCTGATGTGAAGTTATGCTCTGAAAGCTACCAGATTGGAAACCTTTTTGAGTGGTGTGATCATGAAGGACACATAGATGTTAGGGTGGTGGAGAAAATATATTGAATTAAAGATGAAAGTACAAAGAAAAAGTGTGGGTCAGATGCATTCAGCCTTCTAAAATCACTCATCCACATCCCCAATTCATGCCCATCGTGTTAAAGTGAAGCAAAATTTTCAGACATAGTGCTTCTTATCTTTATACTCTATATACAAAGTCAATTTGTCAAGTGAAGCCAACATCTTCATTCCCACCACCTTCATACAGTAAATGCTACCAGTGGATCAGATCCCTTATGATTCCTTTTGCATTTCATTTCAAATATCATGGGTATTAATCAATAATCTTGCTGCCTCTATCCAAATCTTCTACAGTCCACCTCTTCTCCCTGTTCCATCTACTGTATTACTATAACTCTTATTGCCCAGTCAGTTATTCCCCTTTCAGAATGTTAAAGTAGAAGGAGGGGAGGGTTTCTAGCCCCCCGCTCCTGTCCCCTTTAGTCGGCTTCTACGACACGTGAGGAATGCGTGGGAAATATTCTTTCTCCCCTATCCCCAGGGATAAAGTTCTTCCCTAAATATCTTAAGCTCCTTTCCTACTCCTCCATTTTCATTCAACCTCATCTGATGCCACTCTTCACTCAATCTTTCTTGGTTTCTCTGCACACAGGTCCCTTTTTCAGACTCACCAATTTTCACACTCCCTGTATCCCAAATGTCATTTCCAATTTTCCTTAAACAACAAGCTTTCATGCTCAACTCCAAAAAGAAATGATCAGTTATCCCACTTTTTTGAGCATGTTCATATCCAAATATCTCTCATATGAATGCCTATTATTTATCCATATATCTCACATTTGAATGCCTGTTATTTATCCAAATATCTTTCAATTGAGTGCCTTGTCTACTGATCCCAACTTTACTCACCTCTGTATGCTTATGTATGCAACATTTTTACGTCAAGCATTCCCAATTACCAATCCTTATTCAGCACTCAACTCAATAAAATTTACCCATTTTCATTTACAACAGGTTCCCCATGTCTTCTAATTACATAGGGAACTGCCACAGTATCTAAACTTGCATTTATATCACCCCCCCCCACTGAGGCTCAATCACTTGCCTCAAAATTGTAGAAGTACTCACTCAGATATTCTTATAACATCCAACTCTCTTCCTCACTCTTCTTATCAAGTGGACAAGCACAAACTATCATCCACCACATGTAATTCACTTTCACTGTTACCTACAAAAGTCTGAAAAACACTTCCTTACACTTTTTAACACATTCTGACCTTCTGTGTGTATGCATAAAGCAAGCAACATCTGGTATATAGGCACTTATATACCTTCAAAGTTAAGCTATGTTCTATGCCGATAGTTGTTAGTATGAGTAAAGGTGATGTGGTGAAGGAAACCAGCAGGTTGACTGTGCGACAAATATTTTTAGAGTAATCACATACATACAATCTTCCCCTCATACATGAAAAATTGGATCATCTAAAAATTTCTAAATCTTGTAAGCTTAACTGCAAGTTTGAGTAACATTTCCAATTACCTTTTTTCTAAAAATCATTTAAAGTTTCATTTAAGAGAAAGGAAAACATAGCAGAATTTGTCTTTAGTAAGCATGAGCATTTTTCAATCCAAATATGAGAGCAATGCACACATAATGAAAATGTTCACCTTAATGTATGTTTCTGTTAAATAACAGGTTTTAACTTTCAATCTATGTTTCAAAAAGCTATTTCACTGCAGTCTATGGCAGTTTTTTCATCTTATTTCTAAAATCAAGGACAAGATGGAATAAATGTAGGCACTGTATATAAAGTAAACAAAGTGCACAATATCCATAAGCAGTTGCATTATGTACACCAGTTAGTTTTTTGTCTCTCTAAGTCCCTTAGGTAAGTCTGTTATTATCAGCTAGTTAAAATCATAAAAATGAACTCTTCCAATTTCATGGAGTTAAGAAAATATGAAGGCATTTACAAAATGCTCCTTATTTAAACACAAGCATCATACAGATGGTTGCATCTCCACTTACTATTTATGTAATAATAAATATTGTCACAGGGTGCAGAGTGTGGAATAGAATTAAATTTCTTTCTAAAGTGAAACATATCAAATGTCAACATAATTATCAATGGCAAATTTCTGGAAGAGTGGAGAATTATCAGATTCCTTGAACGTACACGCAAGTCTAAGGCAGTATGAAAGGAATTGTATAGAAGATGAAGCATTTCTTAACTGCAAAGAAGCAAACTTAAAAAGTCAATGAAATGGTGTAGATTCTAGTCAGGTAGTGTACTACCATCCTCAATATAGCCACTTATTAACTTAAATTTCATCTGTACTTTAAAATATAACAGTTAGCCATAAATGACAACCTAAATGATGGCCCCCTGGAACAGCCTAACAAGTATTTTAAATCTGTTTATTCTTAATTCAGTGAATGCACTGAAAAAATGTGACAGAAATCTCATACTTATGTCGGCCTACTTTCTATAAATATATATGAACTGCTTTGTCTAAAGAGAACAAATTTTGATTGAAAGACATCTATGAAAAGGAAAAAAAAATTTTTCTGTGTATTTGTTAATGTTAGATATCAAAAACTGCTTCTCATTCTGGATTCTTCAAGTCAAAAGATGGTTCAGGCTTTAATCTACTAATTTCACATCAGACTAGTAAAGATAGTATATCAAGTGATAATACACAGATTTTGAATATAAACAGAAGATTTATTCTAAGTTAAGAGATTAAGTTAAGCATTCCAAAACATAAATAATCCTCACTTTCATATTTCTGAGCAAAAGGTTTCTCATTACTTTGCTATCATTCCATAAACTTGAAACACATGGTATGTATTATGTAAAACAATTACAGTAATTAGCATAACAACATATATAATGCTCTTGTCTTGTAGACACGGAAATCTGGCTAGAATCACAATGGACTCTAATGCAAAGCAAGTTTTGAAAATAGAAAATATTACTTTTTGGCTACAAAAGTATTTAAGAATCTCAAGAAGTATGAGGATGAAGTATTCAACATAAAATGTGAACAAACCCAGGAAAATCTTAATATCTATATACATTTCCTTTCAAAAACACTT
Source organism: Panulirus inflatus (assembly GCA_032361765.1). Lineage (NCBI taxonomy): Eukaryota > Metazoa > Arthropoda > Malacostraca > Decapoda > Palinuridae > Panulirus > Panulirus inflatus. The sequence continues at coordinate 9,877 of JAUUDY010363986.1, forward strand.
CTTCATGTAATGAGATCAGTGCAGTTAAAAATATTTCCTTTCACAAAGGATAAGTATCGAGTCACAATTAACATTAGAAATTTTTGTCTAATATATAAGAAAGCTCAGCACTCAAGTTTCATATGCAGGAACACAGAGAATGATCAACTCGGATCACATCTAGCTTTGTTTGCCTTTTGCTTTGAGATTTTAGATAAACCTTAAAAGTGGTTTAAAAGACATACTTTCTAGAGAAAAGCAAAACATGCACTATCTACTTTCACTAGCTTTTACATGGGAGTCTTTGACAGTAACATGCATAAAAATCAAAAAGGCACAAGTATCACTGATGAAGAAAAAATAAAAAATTAATGTAAATTATCTCATCATAAAAGTATATTTGAAACAAAATTATTCATATTAACTTCATCTCCAAAGTGATTGTGTACCTCTTCTAATCTAAAACCATAGGGTATGGTCTGTCAAACAAACCCATATGCTACTGCTCTAAAATACATACAACCAACACCTTCAGTTAATCATGCATCTTACAAGTTTGTTTCCCTAAAGAAGTGTTTACTCCCTTGAAGAACTTTCTAATAATCTATTCCTTATGAACAGTGAAAGAATAACTCTAATAGAAAATAACCCTACCTGATCCTCTACAGTAGGGGCCATAATATCCAGGCAAGCAGTCACACTTAACACTTCCATCGGGAAGTTGGGCACAGGATTCTTCTCGTCCATCACAGGGACACAGGTTACACTGGTTTGTTGTAGAGTCGCGGTAGTATCCAGGTTTACATTGCTGTCAAATATATATAATTTCTATGAGGCATAAAACATATTCATCATTTCTCTTCGTTTCACATTCACATGTGAAAATCTGAAGTTAGAAAACTCATCAGCTAGTCTTCTCAGATCTCACTGTTTAAGGAATAAAATACTGTATACATGTAAATACTGCACTTATAAATTTTACAACTAGCAACCCCTACGCGGTGCATGGGAATGGTTGTGACAGAACCTACTAACCTATGATGAAATTTTGCCAGAAAGGTACTCTCACTCTATCTTTCTCTATCTTTTTTCATTTTTTTTATGTTAGCTTAGATGGCATAGGCAACTGAGGCCCTAATCAAGACCATCCCATTTACGCTATATATGCATGTCTGTACATATATGACGTAATCACGAAGCAGACACGTGACCATCAGAGATGACCTTGTCAACCACGAAGGATGAATCAAAGCAGGAAAGTTACGTTCAGCGCTTTCGTGTATTTCAACACATCTTCGGGAGCGAATTATATCGCATCACAGGAGGAGACATTTTAACAGAGACACCAATAACTGTTAACAGAGTCGCAGTTAACAGTAATGCCACCTGAAATCTGAATCCACTAGAAAAATAACTTCTGAAAGATGAAGTGACAACTGATCCACAACTCTCTATGTGTTGCACATCCCCGGCCGTTGCTGTGTTGGGCCTGTAATGTAGACTACAACGCCGAAGGAAAGAACTGAGTAGAGAGAGAGAGAGAGAGAGAGAGAGAGAGAGAGAGAGAGAGAGAGAGAGAGAGAGAGAGAGAGAGAGAGA
>JAUUDY010364096.1:0-11454 GCA_032361765.1 Panulirus inflatus
AGTATGAATTATGTACATGTGTATATATGTATATGTCTGTGTATGTATATATATGTACATGTTATCATGTATAATTATGTATATGTGCATGTGTGGACGTGTATGTATATACATGTATATATGGGTGGGTTGGGCCATTCTTTCGTCTGCTTTCTTGCACAACCTCGCTAACACGGGAGATAGCGACAAAGTATAATGATAATAATAAGAAGAAAAATATCAATACTTGAGATATGCTTCATCATCTACCTGCATATTGACACCCTCAAATTTCATACTAGCTGCTGACAACTACTACTTCCAGAATATGCTCATCTTATGGTTTATAACTGGTCCTATCAGCAGATGGCAATGCTGCTATGCTCAGCAAGAATGATCCCTTAAGTAAATTGGTATATCCATGCTATTATGCTTTGCAACCATAACACCCTTATATAAGTGGGTTTATTATTATCATACAAGGGTTTATACAAGGTATAAATGTCGAAACGTGAAAAATAATTGATATGAGATGTAGCCCTTAAGTGTAGAAGTCCCTCCCTGTACTATACAAATAAGTAATTACATCAGCAAAGGATATGCTGCTCAGATGATGGTATAGCAATATACAAGCTATAAGCATTCACATGACATATCATGGGTTCAGATTCAGTGGTCTGCATACAGTGATCCTGCCTTCTTGGGAAGATAGAGGGAAAATCACATGCTGTTACTGGGATCTGCCTCATCATCATCCCAAAGGAAGCTGGGATCTCTCATATTTCTCTTTCTCACTTACCAAATCCAGTTACAAGTCAAAACATAAATATCAAGGGACTTCTAATACAAACTGGAATGAGTCAAATATCACTTACATGGAATAAAATCAAATTCAGTGATTGGAAACCAGAAGACACTGTGAATCAAATATTGTACCACAGATTTCTCAACTAATCAACAAAATACAAATGAAAATTATAAGAAACCTCCATAAATAGCTTAAACTTGGTTCCTTTCCAAATCTTTTTTATTAGTAAAACAAGAGATGATGGAAGGTATACTAGACAGTGTGTTCCATAAGGGTAACATAAATGACAAAACCAATACACATACCACCCTTGTATAATTTACCTTTAGAAAAATGAAAAAGAATGATTTGTTTGTGCATAGAAAAATAAGGTAAACTGCCATCCACAAATTTCATACTAACTGCAGTACAGTGTCAATTAATCACCATGCCCATTTGATTTTATGGACTTCATTTTGCTATTCCTGTTCTCATTATGTAAACATTACAGTGATTTTTGCACACAACAGTCACTATTTTCTCCAAAAATATTTCCCATGTTACAACTGCCACTAGGAGACTTCTTTAAATAGAGTGGACAAGTACTGGAGGGAAAGAAATGGAAGAAGAAAGAGTAGTATGGTGTATGCAAAGGAGACATGTACAGACAAGGATAAGTGAAGATTCTTTTGTTGTGGCCACTCCACTGATGGGAGTTCCCATAGGGAATGAATGTCAAAGATACAGAGACTTCTTCAATAAAGATGAGAAAACTTTTGCTAACAAGGGAAGGCATGAGAAAGAGAAAACATATGCGTTATAGCTGGTACTGATGGGAGAGGGAATGATGGATTGGACTTTGTTAGGGCACTGGCCACATAAGTAGTGGCAAAAGAGAGAAAATTAAAAGACAGATCATCTTACATATAGAGGTGTTGGGAAAGTGATTTTTGATGAGATGAATGGGTTCCATCTTGTTTTGCATGGACAGGGAAGATTGTGAAGAACTCTCCCCATGTGAGACTGTTCAATGAAGGTAAGAAGCCTTGGCAATATTAAGCAACTATAAGCCTGAAAGTGGAAATCTAATTTTCTAAAACCATTAATTGTACACTATAATGCTGTGAAATTCCTCTAATTCATCTTGTAATGGCAAAGATTCAGAAAGGGGATCCAGAAACACAACAAAGTCATACTGTATTTACAAGTACAGGGCAGTGCAACTTAGGGGCTAACTGCTACTAATGGTGTAGGAACAAGCAAAGAGAGCAAGACAATGATGCTGTGGTGCTGATACAGGAAAAGCAAATTTTGTTAAGTGTTATGGTGTTGCTTTAAGTCATTGCTGCTGCAGAGGAGTAAAGGCACTGTCAAGGTCCCATAGTTATGCTGCAGAAGGAAGTTGGCATAACTGAGGTTTCATGGATATGCTAAAGTGCCACAGAAGAGAGGAGGCACTGTTGTTATGCTTTATGCAGAAGGTGGTGTTGCTTGAGCTCCTATGGCAGTGGAAGATGAAGTCCCATGGAGCTCTGCTAGAGAAAAGAATGAGCTAAATTCCACTGTCTTACTGCTGAAAGAGTTAGTGCCTGTAATTGACTGAGCAATTTGACCTGACTGGTGGTGCATAAATTTAGAGCCATAGAGGACTGAAGGTAGTTTATTCCAGTTGAGGTGTGAATTATGCTTCAATGCTAGAAGGGCTCGAGAGGTGACACGTTATTCATGCAATCTGGTGTATTAATTACGACTGTAGCTAGCAAGGCTTTGTAGCAGACCTTTCATCTGTGTAAGTTCATGCTATATAGAGTGTGAATCAAAATTGCATACCCTTGGGAATGAGGTTTTGCAACACACCCAGGTTGTTCAAGGATACACATGTTAATCATTAAGTAACACAGAGAGAAGTATGAACTGTTGCTTCAGTGCTTCCCCAATCTATAAAAATTTTCAAAGGACAGAAATGGAAAGAAATTACAGTAAAGCCAAATGTCATAAAGATGACACAAAAGTGAGCAAAATCATAGGAAAAGAACACAAGGAAACATGCAAAAAATCTAAACAAACTTTACAAATGGACAGAGGAGAATCCAATGGACTTTAATGAAAATGAATCTGGGCAAATGCCTTACAAAGCAATAAACAATATATTGTGGCTCCCTACAAAGATCCAAGAAAAAAAGAAGTGAAAGAAATGACAAAAATCTTGGAGTTTTTGTCACATAACAGAAACTTAAATTTAAGGAGCACAATGATGAGAGAGTATTACTTAGCCAAGTAATGAGTGGCATCATAATGAAGAACAATGAAAAACAGAGAGCTAATGATGAAAATGTTTAATACATAAATAAGAAGCAAAACTGAACACTGCTGCACCATAAGATCACTAAGTCAAACAAATGGAAATAAATGTGAGAAAAATTAGATACACTTCATAGGCAAAGTTAATGGAATGCAGATTATTAACTGTCACAAAATGACGCAAGAATTCAAATTCTACAACGTGAAAAAGAAGAGAAAGATACAAAGCATCTATGCAAAGCAGTGAGTTGAAGGCATTGTGAACAATGTTCTAAATATAAACACATGGAAGAAAGAAAATAAAGAGAATAAGTTTGCAATAATAACATGAAATATACCAGGAAAGATATCAAACAAAAATATACAAGAGTCTAGCTAGAAAGATTATTCTATGTACAAACTGGAGAAATAAGACATTTGCATGGAATAAATATAGAAACCTTCTTAAGAAAACTTGATATGAGACTGAAGATAATTCCAGATAAATCTAAGACTGATAATTATGGAAAGTGCAACAAAGATAAACAGTATCATCTATCAAGCAAGACTAGTGGTGAAAGATATAAGCTAGCCCTTCCTTTTGGCAAAACCTAATCATAGGTATTCACTCATAAGTAAGTACTCGCTTTCCTTTTGCTTCAGAAATTTGCTAAACCTAGAGGCAAAAAGAACAACACATGTGGTGCACAATAAATGTGATGAAGCCATCTAGGTTAAAACATCATATCAAGGCTAGCTCCAGTAGTGGGTACAGCAGAAAATACTTCAGGCAGCTAAAAACCATCTGCTGGCACATGGGAATAACGATCACATTTATGTTTCTGGTGGTGATGGTCTGGTCCTTGTGGAAGGGAAGGAGGAAGGGTCAGGTTCATCTTGTTTGTGATGGTGAGGTCCTGCTGGGAAAAGTGGAGTTTCAGCACTGGTGGGTCAGGTCAGAAGTGTCCCTACAAGTTGAAGTAGCAGTACACCGTTGATTTCTGCTGTGTCGCCACAGCTGCCATACAAGAGGCTGCTGCATTAAGGGGATGGTGGTGACATACATGGAAGGGGCAAGTGATTCATGACTAACACAAGGCATAAGAGGGGAAGGGTAGCCACTGAATATAGGTGGGAATTAATGGGTAGGGTAATGACAATGATCAAGAGTCATCAGGTCGAGAAGGGGTATGCTGCTAATTAGCTCCATCATATACCATGTCTAAATGCTCTCTCTGTCACTCCATGGATTCATCAGTTTTTAGGGTGTAATTATATACTTTTTTATAATGAGGAATGAGAAAAGATATACAAAAACAGGTAACACATTCTTATATTACCAAGTACATGGTAATGCACCTTAGGCAAGCTGCTACTGCTGGTGCAGAAACAAGACATGAGGTTAGGTACTGAGGTCCTTCTACAGACATTGCTTGGTCTTATGGTACTGCTGCAGGAGATGTAAGTCACTGACTGGTTCCATGGTGCTACTCCAGATGGGAGGAGGTCCTAATGAGGTCCCAGGATTATGCAGCATAAGGAATAAAATACTGCTGAGGTCTTATGGCTGTACTGCAGAAGAGAAGAAGCCCTGCTGAGGTACCATGGTTGTCCTGCAGGAGGGTGAAGGGATTGCCAGGTTCATTCAGTACTGGTGCTGTGGATGGGTGGTGATGACAAGGTCCAATAGAACTTCTGCCATTGGAAAGATGTAGTCATATGGTGCTGCTGCTGAAGAGGGTAGTTGATGATGAGGTCCCATAGAGCTCCTGCCAGAGAAGGGAAGCTGGAGTCACTTTGTACTCCTGCTGAAGGAGGTGGTGTACATGGCCACTTGAATGCTCTCAAGGTGGTGGTGTGCAACTTTTAAGGCTGAAGGTCACTGCAAGTGGTTGGTTTCAGCCAAGGTGTGAATCATGATCCCATGTTAGAATGCACCTGAGAAGCAATGTATCATTCATGCAATCTGAGGTGTGAATTATCATTGCAAGTGGCAAGGCTTTGTAGCGAGGCTAAGGCTTCCATAAGGTATCATGATCATTCTCACCATCTGAGTGTGATATATCTGCAGACCCATGGGAGAGTGGTTCAGCAAGGCATCCAGATCCTTGTCAGGAGCCAATGTGAATTACAGAGTGAGGTGGGGAGGAGAAGACTGTGCCGACAGTCTTCTTTATGATGATTGCAGGAAAGTGCCTCAGCTACAATAGAGCCAAGGATACTGACATTCATGGCTGATACAACAGGAACATTTTCTTGAATTACAGTTTATTTGTAAAAGATTTTGTACAATTTGGTATCACTGACAACTCCATGATCTAATGCATCCAAGTGGAAGCCTATCAGGCACTGAAGAGTAACAAGGTGAAAGCTATGGTGCTTCAATGTGTAACCTACACAAGACCATTTTTCTCTGAAAGAGATGCAATTTCTCTGGAGCTAGCTGCAGTACTTTCACAAATTTTGCTGGGAAAAGATGCTTTACAGTAAGCTTGTGCAAACAAAGAGCTAAAAGGATCAGAATGGAAAACAAGGAACCACATTAACAGGAAGTCAGTGTTGCCTACTCTCACATGGGAAGTCAGAGAAAAGTTTAAGGATCATCTGATTCAGATTAAGTTTCTGGTGTCAAAAACAACACATTCATTATCTGGAACAATAAAACTGCACCAGCTGGCTACTTTGGCTTAATCCAAATTTCAAAATGGATTAGTGGCAAACTGATTTTTCTTATATCTAAACAAAAGGCTTGATGAGATACATACAACAATGTGCCCATAAGGACAATGTAACAATGTGACTTGAATGAAAGTCAAGCCTGGCCTATAAGTTTAATAGGTTGAAACCTGAGCTCAGTAGTTCATCAAATGTGGTGGAAACTTTTGCAGAGAATGTTTCAAAGTGACAAATGTACTGGAGATGATATCAGAGGTGACAGTAGAGATGCCTTGACAAAACAACTTTAAGCATGCCTAAGGTGGATTAAGGTGGTTGAAAGTTTTTGATCACAGCTCAAAATGCAGTTTTCAATCTTTCCCTGAAGTAGAAACCCTGTATGCAACATGTGATAATTTCTGAACACCACTCTTCTCCATCCAATCTTTTCTTGGTGAAGAAACCCTATATGCAACATGTAATATTTTCTGAACCCCACTCTTCTCCATCCAATCTTTACCCTTCTTTCTAAAGCACAATTTATAGATTCATAAGCATTTTTTTTGTAACCATTAGACAAACTCGTGAAAAAAATCCATTTATGAATCACTAACTATTGGATATATATTAGATTTTGACTTATCACAGAATTTTACAGTAACCTTGGGTTCTGGGGAGCCTTCTTTATCAAACACTGTTATACAGATGGCATAAAGGGTCAGCTCTCTCCAAAAGAACTACGGGCAGATTAAAAAGTTGTTGATGTCAGCAACCATGGTTAGTACCTATTACAGATTCAAACACATACCAAAGATAACATATAAATACATGTTGCTTTACTTAGTTCTTTTTAGGGTCAGATAATATGGCCTATGTACAATGGTATGGACTACCAAGGAGTCAAAATAACAAAACAGAGCTGCTCAAACATAAGTATGATTGGTCTTAAATGAACAAAACTCTATCATAAGTAACAAGCTACACTGTATCTCAGACAATGATACCTAAAGCAAGCATCTTATTGGCAATACCAATCAACTTCCAACCAATCAAGACGCTTTGCTTTTAACAAAATGAAACCATTTAATAATAGGGAGAAAAATGCAATCCTTGTGACTGGCCTCCAAAAACATCTGGGCATTTGTAACTAAATATCAGAAGGCCTGATGACTGCAAAATTTTTAGTGGACAAGCTATCTCATATCATTATGGATACAGAATGTATATGTCAGTAAATCATGTAAAGGTCAGTGGGGCCTGGATGTGGATAGGAAGCTGTGGTTTTGGTGCATTACATGTGACAGCTAGAGACTGAGTGTGAACAAATGCGGCCATTTTTGTCTGTTTTCCTGGTGCTAGCTCACTGAAGCAGGGGGTAGCGATGCTGTTTCCTGTGGGACAGGGTAGCACCAGGAATGGATGAAGGCAAGCAAGTGTGAATATGTTTATATGAATATATGTATATGTCTGTGTATGTTTATATGTATGTACATGTGTATATGCTGATATGTATATGTACGTATATATGCATGCACAGGCATTTATGTATATATGTGTGTATATGAGTGGATGGGCTATTCTTTGTCTGTTTCCTGGCTCTACCTTGCTGACAATGGAAGCGGCGATCAAGTACAATAGAATAAATAAACATGACAGTAGTGTGTTACATAAACTATGAAAGTTAAAAACAGGCTTTTGTGAGGTACCTTCAGTTTCTAGACTACTCCTTGGGATCTGGGGTTTGGGAGGGGTCAAAGAGGTGATGCTAATGGTGCAAAAAGATAATAGGAGGGTGAGAGCCAATAATAATGTTAACTTTGAGCACCTAGCAAGGTATGGATTTTGAAGGACTAAAGTACCACTACAAATGCATAATTACCAATTTGTACAGTATTGGGAGGGATTTCTACACTCATGGAGCCACATCTTTTGAACTTTCTCTATCACACACATTTTAAACTTTTGTATTCTTCTTTTTCGATGGAGGCTCCAGTCATGGATAAGAGTTCACATCAAGGCCAGGCCTTAAATGAAATATATAGAAGACAATGAAAGGGAAATGAAGAGACAGGAGAATGTATCTACAAATCTTGGAGGAAGTGAAAAACCTGTCACTCAAAATGTGCCAGGGCATAGTTATTGGGTAAGACATGAAAGGGTTGAGAGTTTTAAAGCTTTGAGGTGCAGGGAAATAAACATTTATCGAAACTATGCACCCTTGAGTTCCCAACAGCCACACAGTAATCATGTAATACAACAGTTTCACCACTCACTTTGTTCCATTCATCCATTACCCTTTTATCTTAAAAGTACTTCTTATATCTTATTTATCTAGTTTCTTTCTTCATGTTATGGTCTCTGGTAATTCCATCTCTGCATTTTCCACAGAAATGTTCATGGTGATGTCATCAAACTGGTCAAAAAATAAAAAATTAATATCAAGTCGTCTATAACTTTTTAATGGCGGAAACGTTTATGGCCTCTAAGGTCTCACTGCAATTCATTTCTCTTAATTCTGGTAACATCCTTGTTGCTTTCCTTCAGGCCTTCTCAAGAAGTTCTTTGTGCTTGTTTAAGCAGGATGACCATACCTATGAAGAATATGCTAGCTCTGGCCTAATACAGGATATGAACAGCTTATTGGTTACAAATGTAGTGTACTTTGAGCTTCTGGGAGGAATCATAGTTATAGTATAGTGCACTTATTATTATTAGATATACGGTACATTCTCTACTCATTTTCTTAACCTTACATATCCCCGTACCTTTGTAAACAAGTTTATTCTGTGTTCTCTCGACATAAGCTGTATCTACATTAATTCATCACTATGTAACCCATTCTATGGGGCTCCTGCAGCTCTGAGGATGTACTCCAAGTAAGATCAGGGTAAGGTGGACTTCTTTGCAGCAGGTAAGTACTTCACAATATAGTACCCTTTTCCATCTGCTGACAATAATACAGCCATGCTGAAGGTGACTTTTTGCTTGACGTGTTACCACTTGCAGGAAAGTCTGTTAAACCTAAAGATCAAGAAGTATGGTGACGTCTGTTTAGGTGTAGTGAGTGCAGATGTTCAGGATCTTCACTGTACATCTTGAGCATGAGGGGAGTCTTGTGTCATACCGAATCAATGTTTATGATGCTGGAGAAATGGGTGATGTTCAGAGGACAGACAAGAGTGTGATTCATACATGTCTGGGATGTGTAGTTTAAAACTAATGTATGACTAGTGGCAAGGAGTTTAAGACTGGGTTGGTGGGATGAAGGGTAAGTGCTTGTCAAGTCATTATGGTTCAAATGTTTCCCTGGGTAAAAGACATTGAAACGCAGAGCAGGAGTGAGCTTTTAATTTCAGCATGGACACTGGTATACAGTTATTAAGTGGTTTGAATGCATGAGGATTATGGCTCTTGTACAAAACTGAGTAACAAGTATGTTTAAGTGTGACTGTATTTCGGCTGCATTGTGCCAATTTTAAATGTCTGTGGTTGCTAGGCAGCCAGCGATTATTCTGAATACCGTGACATGTGTGGTATAACTTTGTTTTTGAAAAGAATGAATGATCTGAAAAGTGAAGAATAGTTTATGGTGAAGTGGATGAATGTATGTAGGGGATATAGGGGGATTCTTTTTCTTGTCTGAAACTGGTGCTGTTAAGTGTACTGAGGGGATTTATTATGTTTATGCTTTGTGTGTTGATGCTTCAGACATGGGAAGTGAAAGTCATGAGTATGAAGTATGGCTAGTATGGCTGGTGTTTTGTTGGGTAAAAGGAGGGTGCACACTGGGATCATGTCTGTCATTGGGGATGCAGACTTCTGTTCCCACCAAGCCAATGGTCTGATTGCATGAGTAACATAGTATTGCATGTTTGTTGTTGCATGAGCAGTGTTGTGATGCTGTAATGTAATTGTGAGGTGGTCTGCATATGAAAAGACTCACACTCTGGCTTGCAGGAGGAAGGACAAGGTCATGTATGAAGAGACTGAAGAAAGCTGGAGAGAGAAGAATCTGCTCCCAAAGAAATTTTACTAAAGATCTGGAGGATTTTGGACGTGATGCCACTGTAGATGCCTTTGACTTTTTTCTTTCTAATTATCCATACTACCACACATTCACATTATATACAACTGCAAAATTTAGAATCCTAATTGCTTCATTGCTATCATTATTTGCATACATATTTACTGCCTAACAATCATACACCACAGCAATATTTCTTTTTACATTCAACATTTCCTACATTAGCAAGGCAGCGTCAATAACAGATGACTGAGCCTTAGATGGAAAATCCTCACATGGCCCCCTTTTCTGTTCCTTCTTTTGGAAAAGTAAAACCAGAGGGGAGGATTTCCAGCCCCAGCTCCCATCCCTTTCAGTGTCCTTCTACAGGGGCAAATCACAAGTGCGATGATATCACAACTGCATTTGAGTATATGAATGAGGAAATGGGCAGAAAGATATCAAAGTAAGTATCAAACCTAAATTAGAATATGCATCACTAGTCTTCTCAACCCATCTGAATAAAGATATAGATCTGATACAGACATTCAACACAGGATAACAAAGATGGAACCTGAAATAAAGGAGTAGAGTTACAGGGAAACATTCCCTGTTTTGGATTTGCCTAGATTTAAAAAAGAGAAGAGGAGGAGACAAAATTATAGCTTTAATGTTTCTATATGAAACTGAAAATGTTGAGAATGAACACTTCCTTGAAATCAGCAAAGAAACAGCAATATGAGATGACAGAAGGCATATAAGCATAACATGTTGGTTTTGAATAATGAAAAAAAATTCTCTCTTGGCAGTGTCCCAAGAACTAAAGAAATATCTCTATGGATAACTTGGGGTTATGTGCCTCCAACTCCCTCATTCAGGAGAGGTTCACACTTCTCACACTTTGCAAGCCACCCAAACATGGTGTGGTAATGGCTCATGTCATAACTCCCATCTAATCAACAGCTACTATCTGGCAATAACTTCACCATCTGCAAAGCCACAAAGGGTAACCACCTCATACATCCCCTGACAGTGAATACAATCAGTAAATAAAAGTTTTTAAAAAAAAGGTGAAGGTAGGGCAGGAACCAATATGAAAAAATAGCTCATGTGACAGTATCCAGAGAGAAACAGTTTTTCATTCTTCAGAATTCACTTTACTGTCCTGAGCTGGCTGTCCTCCATGCTAATGAAAGCATAACAACATAGAGATGGAAGGTAAAAGAAAAACTTCTAAACAGGAAAAAGATAACCACCTACATAATCAAAACCTATCTTTTGATACCTAGCTGATCCTCCGCCTCATTGGGGATACTCTAAGTAAAGCTTCCTCATCTAGTCTAGCAAGGAAACCTTATTCATATGGCTCCAGCAAAAAGGTTTGAGCCAACAAAACAAGTTGATATCTAAAAAGAAATTGCCAGGTTAAATCAGAGAAGGGGTACACCTCTTTAACATCTGAAGATCTCTAAGTATTCTCAGAGATGCAACAGAACAAATAAAAAATTCTGTTTACTGAATTCATGAAACTGATTGCTGAAACTGCTCCACAATATAGGCAGAAGCAGCAAAACTTTAATTCGTCATTAATATGCAGACATGTACGAGTCTGCTTTCAATGAAATAAAAGGATCGATTGATGTAGTGAGGCAGGACAGCAAGATTTTCTTCACATTAATGTATGTCAGATACCTCAGCAGGTGTTTTATAGCTGAGTCTAACTGCACATGCTATCAATAAGGATTTTGGA
>JAUUDY010364207.1:0-16167 GCA_032361765.1 Panulirus inflatus
TTATATCACTCATGTACGTATTTCACCTGACAACATCTAAACAATTGTCCACATGCCCACGAGTTCCTTACACAATACAGTAAGGCAGTAATGTTTGTATGGTAAGCCACTTACTACGTGAATGATATATACATATATATTTTTTCCACAAAGCTTTAGTCTTCTACGAGTAATCATAGTTTCCGTAATATCTTTAGAGAGAATCACAGTGTACCTTATTCTTCGCACCACCACCTGCATCACAATTTTTTTGCCTGTCACTTCACTGCTAGCTGACCCTCTTCCTTTGGACATACCAACCTTATTTCTTATGTGGGCTTTTAAGTTTCTCGATATAATCGTTCATTAGATCCAAAGTCACTAGGGCTTTTGATGCCAAGCTTAACAAAACTTAATTGATTAACTTTTCATGTCATATTCTTAAGCTGTATTTTTTTTTTTTTTTTAGACAATCGAGTGAGTTTGAGCTACTGGCATTGACCCTCCCACACTGCTTGGCAAAAATGAATATCTTTTAAACAGCCAAACATTGTGGCACACCTCATGACTTTTGTCATCTCCCGTTGCACACCAGCAGCACAACTACTTTTACACAGTCCCGCCTAGTATGTTCGGATGAAGAGGGCACTACTTCCCCCTTATCCACTTTTCCTGGAATACTCATTAAAAGAAAAAAAAAAAGAAAATTATACGAAAATGTTCCTAAATCAGTTTTCAGTTTAGTTTTCCTATACTATAAGTGAGCAATACTCCCACATTAATATTTTTATATTCGTTCCTGTCGCATGATGTCAAGTTAGTTAGTTACCAACTCGTCAGGTTCTCTGTTTGTTCACCAACTACCAATTTGTAGACTTCATTCAACTTGTTCATAACTCTGTTACCAAAATTTGAGAAATGGTTGTATTGTTACTTCCATTCATTTGCAGCTATATTAATATACAGTAACCTGACCACTCTCCATCCACTTTTTGTTGTCTCCCATGAGTTTACCGCATTTAAGCTGCCCCTCCTTTTTTTTACGACTACTAAGCACAACATTTAACTGTTGATTAAATTTACCCTTACCCTCAACTTGCAACATTCTCACCTGCAAGAATTACCGTAGCGTAACAACCTTCTCCTTTCACTTTTCTACAAGTTTTAGTGTATCAGAGCGCTTTCAGCTCCCCAACTTCCAAGGAAGATATTGCACCATCAGGTGCTTGACTATAATGCATACTGTAAAGGTTTGCATATCAGCAGCTAATGGTATGTGCAAAATTTCGAAATTTGACAAAACTCCACTTTAGTAACTTCAGCCATAATCCAGTTTATTATTGACAAATGTGTAAAATCTGTTATATAATTAGTGACTGGGAAGTTATACTGCGGGTATTTTATGCGAGTTATGGCTAACAATTTAAGATTTTGACTTGGAGAACTTGTAATAGAAGTATGAGAAATTTAAAGTATTTTTCTTTTCAAGAATCTTTGTACTCCATTTGTTAGCGGGTATTTATTTCGGCAAATAATTGGAAGACTGTATTGATGGTGACAATAAAATATGTCTAATTTAAGATTAGTGTATTATTTACAGAGAAGTGCATTCCTGACACCGTTTGTTGTATTGTCCTCAGACTAAGAACCCAAATATTTGAGACAAAATACTGATGTTTGACACATTTTGATGACAATACTTTATATACAGAAGAGGCGATTTTTTTTTAGACTTTTAATCTTTTTGCTTTGTGGTTTTAGCCGCTGCTTGCACCGAGTAAATGACGATCTCAGACTCAGGAACCAGGCCACGAGTAAAGAACTAGTCCGCTCGGACAGTTAAGCAAATAACCTCGTACGTATACAGCTACTTGTATATCACTGATTCCTGGATCAGAGGTAATTGGAGTTTTATCATTAACGTCCCCAGCATTTTTTCCCCCTGTAGTGAGCGAGGTCATACGGGAGTTCTTAGATTGAGGATGGGTCACATAGACTTGTGCCCACCTCGCATCAGTAAGTATAAAGTCACTCAACCCCATTCCATGTTTGCTTCGGTTCTGTATACATAACCTGTACTGTATTTTATCGCTCTGTATTCAGTCCTCTGAAGGTGTAGTAATACACGAAAGCGCTCAGGATTCTGGTGTTTCCCTTTCCCAATGGTGTTTCTACATTTACGAAGTCACCTGTTCGTTGAGATTTTTACTATATACATATGATTATGTAGCCATTATTTAGTTATATTTATACAGAGTTTCTTAAACTTTTTCATAGTCATGGAATATCATTCTCTAATTTCTTATAAGGCCTCACCTATCTATCAACTATTTTCACAAGGGTCACATACATAGTAAGACTGTATGTGGTCCTAATATTATCTTGAATATCTGAAAACTATGTTCAAGATTTCTCAGTTAGTGGATGTAGCTTGACGTTGACAGTCTTAGTGATAACCCTTGCAGTTAATAGGGCGAAAGCCCAAACAACCTTTTGTAATACCCAGTGTTTTCATTGTCGTTACCATGTTGCTGGAGGTGGGGAAGTGCATGTACCCTGTATGTAATTTTAGCGGAGATTCCTTTTATAGAACAGACGTATTCCCAGTCCAAACCCACAGACTGGCAAGAGATCAGGTTCTCGAGGTTACCTGGGTACGACTAAATATATCTGTCAAATGCTGCGAGGCTCTGAGTGCAGGATCCGCCATTCCGAAGGTCCGAATGTTGTAACCAAGTAGTCCGGCTTATTTGCATTTGCATATACGGAAGTGAGGTCTTCCGCCCTCGCCGCAGAGCAGCACTGTCCATCGTCAGACATCCGCTTCCCTCACCAGGTCAAGGGAATATGACCCTTAACAATAAAATACGAGGGAAGTTGGCGGTGGATATGGAACACGGTCGTTCTGCAGGCCAGCGGACAGCGACGTGGTTCAGTCATCCCTAGAGAGCCGCAGTAACGCAACGCTCGCCATGTTTCCGACGCCCTCCTGGTAAGTTTACGTCTGACCAGTTTCGTTTTGTCAACTACGACGATACCATCGTTAGGCACATGTTATCGTCTTGACGAAGAGAGTGAGTTAGTTAACTGCAGTAACGAGAAACATAAGATTAACGAAAACTGGAACAATAACATGAAAAAATAACATGCAATTTCTTTCAGTATATGATCTTACCCATACTTTCCTGATTGTCAATTCAATGAACAAAGATGGTTTTTTCCCACATGTATGAAGTTGTTGGTCATAACGATAATTTCTCTTACATTTAATCGATCATTTGTACAGTCAAACTTACTGAGACGATAATGAAAACGTGGTTCCTTGCCTATGTTATGACGGAGATTTTGTATGTCAGTTTTCACCTGCAGACCGGTAGCTCAAGGTTTATGTTAGGATTCTGAGGAATGGAGAAAGACAAATCGGCTGACGGGAGGCAAACAAGGTTGTCACTGGGGTGTGTGGAGGATACGCATCTCGTGTCGTTCTACACCCGACAGACTGGGGTTATGTGTTGTGATATTGTTCATTGGTTTAGTAAGGAAATTAGTCTAGCTGTTAATGTTCATTGTGCCCATCGATGACTGGATGGGACCTCTCTTAAGCACTGTAAGGCACCGAGAGAAAAAAAATCGTACTGCTGTCGAGATCTTGGTTTTAAAATCGATGCACATGAAGAATGTTTTAACTCGCTGAATGATTCACGTTACTAATTTGTCACTAAAGTTTCCCAATGATGATGATGAGTATTCACTGCAGTCATTGTTTAAGATGTATTTGCTTTACAGTGTTATACATACTGCTGATGCACTATAACAAAAGTTATCCATGATCTCTGTCTTTCCTCGTACAGGTTGATCATTTGCCTCGTTGTTGTGACGTCCTGCGCCAGGCGATCTCAGGCCTATCCATCTGCTCCTGCGCTCAAACCAACACAGCTTCATGACAACACCTTCCCAGCGGCCCCCAAGATCCCACAGATCAAAACTGCGACGCCCACGGGGAACCTTGAATTCACCCCGACGCCCGGGACACCCACTAGCATCGCCGGAAGGATCTTGATGGAGACAACAGCCTTGCTTGAATCTGAAGGTGGCGCTGATGATGACGATGAAGGTAGCGATCGAGAGAGGGAAGCTTCTGGGGAAGATGATGGTGATACTGAGAGCGATGAAGATGATGATGATGATGATGATGATGACGATGATGATGATGATGATGACGTGGACGATGATACAGCAGACGATGATACAGCATATGACGAGGGAGAGGACGGTGAACTTAGAGACGAAGACGATGAATATGAATATGATTATGATGGATTTGAGGACGATGATGATTCGAAACACCTAGATGATGATGATTATGATGATGGTGAAAGTGATTATGATGATGGTGAAAGTGATTATGACGAGCGTGATGATTACGAAGAGAGCGACCGGGAAGATGAAGATGAGGACTACAATAATGATGACAGTGAAGAAAAGAACAAGGTACAAACTGGGGACGAGACCAAAGATGGCAAAGCAGAAGGGATGGTGCACATGTTCCTCCAAGGGAATGAGTCCAAACTCCTATTGCCCTTCTACCATAACGAAATCAACCACTCTCTAGACGCCCTTGTTGGATCCAACCCACCAAGAATCGATATCACTGGTGATGTTAACAATGATAAGGAAGAACTAGATGACAATGAACTTACAGACATTGGCAAAGATATATACATTCCTAAAGTCCCGTACGTCCACGACGATGGGTACATCCCAAGGCCAGACACAGTCATCGTCCTCAGTGATGAGCAGCTGCGGAGCCTGGTAGGGGCTGCTGCAGCTTCTGATGCCGGGAATGAGACAGAGAGTGTCGACCCTACCAACAGATATGAGGGAGAGACGAGCAGGGGTAACGAAGCAACAACCAAGGGATCTTCCACCGATATCTTCATCGAAGACAGTGCCTGGAACGCCACTCTTGACACCAGCACTGATTTCCACAACAAAAGTGAGTATATCACCGAGCAGGAGCTGGACGAAATATTAAAAATATATAAAGATTTTATTGTCAATGGCAAGGAAGAATGGGAAGTTGAAGACGGTGGCGAGGCCAACCGTGATAGGGTTACTGCTCTTGATACGGATAGCGTTACTGTCAGCGGGATTGCTAAGGAAAGCCAGTTTGTACAGGGAAACAGTTTAAACACAATACTCCAAGATACTGAGGAAAAACAGAGCGGTGATCATAACGGCGAAGCCACCATGTTTAGCGGAGCAGCAGAGATACGCTATACAACTACATACCAGACGAAAGAAGAACCATCTGTCATTCTCACCCCAGAAACCCCATTATATGTCGATCCGGACGTTCCTCAAAGCTCAGAAAACATCATAGCCAACAATTTCTCTCAGATCTATGAAGAACTCATTAAATCAAACGAGCTTACCGCTGAGGAAGAGGAAAACGTAACTCTCTTGGAGAGACTACGAAGGACTGTCGATTCCCTAGGAGGTGTAGAGAGCTTTCGAAGCAGCTCCCAAGTGCATCGCATCGTGAAGCGACAGCTGATGGGGAACGAGGCGTGCGGAGTCTTCAGCAGGAAAAGGAGAAACGTAGAGACTGTCATACCTACCTTACCAGGGTTACTGATGAAAAACGATGAGGTGGTGAGGAGGAAACGAGGAGTGAGCAACGTGGGCAGGAGGCTAGAGCAGGGTAATGTTGGCTACAGGCAACTCTACAACCAGTACAAGAACATGTGTACCTTCATTGCCATGACGGTGTTTGAAAAGTAGTTCAGTGCATTTGGTGAAACATTTTCTTCTTGATACCATGATGGCCAGTCATTCAAGTTTAAAGATAATGTGTAAATCAAGACCTTGGCTAGGCTGCTAGAAAATTTGTTAGCGACAAACAGCAAAGAATCCTTCCTGAGGGATTACCTGTACCTTTGTTTCCAAGAACGCATCAAGAAAAGCATTTTGATAGATTCATAGCACTGCAACATCATATCGTGAACATTCTTTCACTAAGACTTATCTCCATGGTGTCAAGAATGAAAAAAAAACATCGACATACTCTGAAAATCTTTATTCCAGAGATAATGAAATGTGTACATCCTAAGGATGTG
Organism: Panulirus inflatus; assembly: GCA_032361765.1. Classification (NCBI taxonomy): domain Eukaryota; kingdom Metazoa; phylum Arthropoda; class Malacostraca; order Decapoda; family Palinuridae; genus Panulirus; species Panulirus inflatus. The sequence continues at coordinate 6,099 of JAUUDY010364207.1, forward strand.
TTCCTTGGAAGGTGGCAAGACGGCTCGGCGTCCACTGAAACCATTCTCTTGGTGGAGGCTGGTGCTGGGCACAGCTGGTTCCTGGTCGGTATGCTTACCTGAGCAAGAAAACAGACCCACTTCCCTGTTCATTAAAAAGTCTGTTTCTCTTTCATATAATCATCACAATACGCATATGTTACGAGTATCTACCGTTGTTTATATATAATGTTTATTATGCATTTCCTGTACACTTCATTTGGTAATTTCATCTCACTAGGGATGGAATGATCGAAGCTTTGTGACATCTTTTATGACAGATAAACAACTAATTCTTGTGTGGAAACTGTCATGTGAAAGACGGAAAAAGGTACACTCACATACGTTTACAAGCTCTCTTTACGCTCGACACAGCATAATGAAATCACGCATGCACGTGACATCGTTCCAGTTGTAACCTCCTGATCCAGGAAGGATGTGTTGGGACATGGTATTACCTCATGATGACATATATTCATACATGTTTGCGTTGGACCATCCATCACCTTAAACCATTTCCTTAAAAATGGGGTTCAGTACAATGTGTAGCCATCATGGATCTTTATTTTGAATAGTAACTAATCATTTTAAAACACAAAAGATTGCTTATCTGTATCGTGTTCTTTTACTCTAGATGTAGTCCAAAGCCTTTGAGCAGTAAATTCAACAGTTATTTAGATTATTAAAGAATACAGGAAATAAGTAATTTATAAGGATCGTCGCTGTGGAGCGAGGTCACAAACACTGGACGTAAATATATATAATTTCGAGTTTAGATACGGGCGCCCTGGCTTAAATTACCACCGCCTCCCTCTGTTTTCCGGTCAGTGTATGTATGGTTGTGTAAAATGTCCGGAAGTGGACAGAATGAAGTGATGACGTCAAAAAGAAACAATACAGGGACGAGGGGATGTAACCTAGTAAACAATGACGTCGGAGAGGATATGGCATCAAGCCCAACCATGGCTCAAAACTAACTACCCTTCACAGCTCCCACCCACTCCATTCCACTCGCATCACGTTGTAAATCTTTCTTCTTTTCTCTCCAAACCCATTAACTGATTATCTAACTGTATCGATCACCTCGACAAATAGAAGAGGCAACCAAATAGTATTCATGATAGTCGTGCGGAGCTGTGCCATGAAACAGTGAAGCATGTAGCAAAAAAAGGTATGCCAACAGCAAGATCAGGTGCAGGTCTACTCGTAGCCCCAGCTGTATCATTTGGTGTTCAGTTGATAAACATTCAATGTTTTACCTAAACTGGTAAAGGGCATCATTTAGATTTTTTATGCAGATATCTGTGGATATAGATGACAGAGATATGTGTATAGGCCAAGTAGGCTGGCTATATATGAGCTACGGCCAGCAATGTTTCAGTCTCTATAGTGTACATGTACTTTGTCATGCACAGTTGTGTGGGGAAAAAGAAAATCATTAAGTCGCTGACACTTGATTTCATTTATGTTATTTGTGATTAAAAAAAATTTAGCTCATTGGTTTACTGACACTGGGGAAATATTGGAAACTTTCATTCAAGATGAGGTTACAAATTTCCATGATATCATGAACATTTCCATGATATCATGAACAAACATGTTTAACTAATCTACTTAAATTCTATCTGAAATACATAATGACCTGCATACAAAAGTAGAATCTGATATCCATTAAGATTTCCAGGAAGGCTTATATACTAAGATTTGCAACAAGACTGAGCTTAAAGGAACATGTTAATTTGTTTGGTTATCAGTTTATGATATATGGGAGGAAGTGGAGCATACAAACAGGCTTCAAACAAGTGCACGTCAAGCAGCACTGTCATTCAAGAAGCTAACAATGATTTAAATCCATTTAAATATCCCGCCATTTTGCCCCCCCCCCCCCCCAAATGAACCAACCCTTCTCCACGAATATCTTAGGCTTTTTATTATTTTCAGCGATCACTTATTGTGGACAATCTATTTGTTTATTAGGTAAAAAGTGTGACGTTTTATGTATAGTACTACAGTATTTAAATGAAACCTCATGGCAGTGTTAAAGAAACGTGCATCTGAATAAAAAAAAATGTCTGATGACCAGAAAACAAGAAGTATTATTACTTTTTTTTTTCCTAATTGCACCTTCTGATTTCAAAGGAGGTCATCCTTTCCCAGCCATTGAATATAGCACAGTATAGAAGCGACAGGAGTCCTGGAATGAAGGATCCTTGAGGTTATATAATAATGTTACAACAACAACAACAACAACAACGACTGCTACTTCTACTAACAATAATGATAACGAAAATTATTATATTATTATCATTAGTAGTAGAAGTATAAAGACAAATGCTCAAGAAAGAAATGTGTGAACTTGATCACAGCAGTTACATGTAAACCTTGTTAAGGAGAGATGAGGAATTAGCGTAGCTGAATACTGTAACTTTTAATACTCGAACAGTAGGTCAAGATTATTCTCAAACACGAGAGAGTAACTGTGATGAACCTCTACTACCTTTGTTAACTTGTAAAAGTGGCAATGGAGTGAGTGAGTTGAGCCTGAAGGCCTATCACCACTTTTTCCATCATTTGCATTTTCCTTTACTGACCTTTCTCTGCTTACCGTATACCCAAAATCCTTCCAATAAACCTTCTTAAAGATTTAATTTCTTAAACCTGTTCAACCAATTGGAACTAAAACGAATTACAATTTGTGTGTTATTGGGAGAGTCTCTTACCCACTTGTTGCCCGTCTCCTCCTTTCTCAACCATACCATGAATAACAATGACAGATTGATAAGATTATTTTCTATGAGATAAGAATAAAGCTATTTTTTTCAAATTGATACACACGTATGATTGTGAATTAAGGTGTAATTCTCTTTTTATGTAATAACTAAAATGAAAGCGGGTGTTGGGGTTGCAGGTGTAGAGCACCATTGTGTCGCTGGTGGGGATCTAAACATACCGGTCTACCAGCTGACGTTGACAATTTCTGTCTCACTAATCATCCTCAAGTCTCGTGGCTAGGAAAGACAAGGCATTGCCCACTCTGTGCCTACAAAAGATACTGTGCTTCAGCCCAAAGTACATTATATCCTTGTGAGCTGTAATTGTAAAGAAGACAAAATTCCCAAGCAACAAGTGGTGGGGATACAGCCATGAGGTCTGCCGCTGTACAAAAGTACTATCGAAAGTTACATATGAGCCTAATCCTCTTGGCCATTATTGGTATATTCTTATCAGCTTATGCTTTATATGTTGAAGTTCTGAAAGAAATTGATAAAGATTACCAGGCGATGTGTGATATTAGTGCTTCGATCTCTTGCTCGAAAGTCTTCACTTCCAAGTAAGTTGCACGTTATTGCTGTTGTTCTTTCACTATATTAAGACGCTGTTATGTAAGGTTAATGGGTAAAGTTGTAGTTTAGGAGTACCAGAAATCTAACTTTGAATGTTCTGGAGAATATAAGACTGGGAACATAACTGGAATTTTTTTTATTACTTTTTCTCCGTTTAGCTCAGGATTGTAATTCTCTCAATAATGGCTACAGTTCGTTGTGATTACAGAAATTCATGTAGAGTATAGTTTGGATTACTATATTGAATCATATTGAATAAGATGACAGTGTTATACCTAACAAAATTTGTGAATGACTAATGTAAAATGAAGTTTTATTTTAATATTAATCAAGACGAAACTCGCTGCCAACATGGTGCTGAATATCATCAAATAGACACTAAAGTGTTTGTCCCAGCAAGAGAAGAATATAATGTTGGTATAGTTCTACTATCATAGTGGCTGCTAACTGAAATTTTCATAGGTTCTGTTGATGTTGTACAAGTTTATTACCTACTTTCACATCCTTTATTCCCACAATTTTTTTGTTCATTTGATATATTTTGATTGTTAATCTCAGTGTCATACTCTGCAAATATTTCTGAAATCTTAACGAACTATGTAAAGCATTTAAAACATGAGTAGCCATTTCTCAGTGTTAGTTTCATTATGGAGCTCAACTAATAGTATACTTTTTTATGTGGACATTACTATTATCTTTGGATGGGCCACATACATATTGACAATGTTTGAGGTTTTAGAATTTCATAAACATTTGAATAAGGGGTAGTTTATCAAAAAGCAGCCACACATGCTCTTGTTGGTAGATTTTGATGAAAACAGTACCAATGGATTCTTTGCAATATGTGGAATTAATATCGTGTTTTTTTTTTTATATGTATTGCCTTGCTCTTTCACAAGGTGAAGTCCCCCACAAAGTGGGCAGGGCTGTGAATTAGTGGGAAATTTGGTAAGAAACCATTCTTTACCAGCTGTGAAAAGTGTTAGGAATGGATAAGAAGTACTTCCATCAAGACCTGTTAACTAAAACAGGAGGGACACCAACAGCATCCCAACATGACTTGTGAATGTCTTCATGCTTTGGATGAGGACTTGGTGATGACCATCCTACTGACAAAAAATCCATCTGATGCTGTGTTCAGATTCTGTAGAGCTTTATTCAGTTTTTAAATTGATATACTTAGATGAAGATGTAGAAAACAAGGTAACTTGCCTGTAGGGTCCAGTAATGGCTAATTTTCATTGATATTCAGATGCACTCCCCTGGATGGTGCTATGCTACTTGTTATTATGCATGGGGTTAGTTACAACAGACACACTGTCCTTGGACTGGAATTATTGCAACCATATGTATCTTTTTACCTTGGTACAATTAGAGAAAAGTTCTTCTCAACCTATTTTTTTCTCTCTCTTGGGATTAGTAACTTTAGGATCCTAAGAGTGGACATACAGTCTTGATACCAAAGACTTCTTTGGCTATGCATTACTCCTCAGGTTTTTCTAGACTGTGATAGGGTTTTTTTGCAGGATCCTGACATCACAATCCTAGATTCTTGAGTTTAAACAAGTGGTTTTATCACTCAGACACTTCCTCAAGCTGAGGCTTGGAGAATATTTAACAGATGACCTTTTATGTAGCATTTGGCCTTTCACTGAAGACAGCCAGTTGGTCTGAAAAGCCTTTTGGTTCCTTCTTTCATATGTGATTGCAGGCTTTTGTGGAGTTCTCTAGCCTTTATGAGAATAATAAGGCTAGTAATACTTGCCCTATTGAGATTGATGTTCAAGAACCCTTACATCAGGGTTTTAGATTTCAGAGTATTCGGAGCTCTATGGGATAAACTTATTTAATCTTTCTTTCTGAGGAGGCCAATTGTTCCCAAGTGGGAGCTTTTTAAATTCTTAGACTTCTTACATCTGATAGCTTTTCTAACAGTTTAACTCTTCAGTGTCATCTAATGAAAACACTTTCTTTATATCCTTTGGCTTTAGAAGGAGAATTAGTAAATTACCTGCCATATTTAGATTCAAGACTCCTCTTTGATGATGAATTCATATGGGTTGAAAATAAACCCAAGCCCCCAGATTCCTGGCTGTGAATAAAGCTAATGATTTTAGAGAGAAGCTTTTTGTCTTCAGCTGCTGGAAGATGTTACTGAGAGGACTTTAAGTCTTACACATCACTAAAATCTCAAAGAATTTGAACATACCCAGAGTTTATCATGTACCAGTAATATGTGCAGCCCGAAACCTCTTTGGGTGAGGAATATCTTGGATTAAGAAACTTCTTATTCATTTAACCTGCTCTTTACACTAGAGCACTTGAAATGAGGAAGTTAGCCTCTACCTTAGCTGTCATAAGAAACCTTTCATTGGAGAAAACCAACGTAAGCAGTCTTTGGCACTCGTCTACTACCTTCATCAGACTGCCTAAACTTAGGTGTGGATTACCCATGTGTGGCTCTGGGGATTCTTCTCTTCAGGAGAGACATTTCGAATGTGTCCATGATTACTATTGAAGTTAACTATCTTGGCCTTTGGGTTTAGTCTTCTTATCTGAAAGTTTTCTCTCAACCTTCCTCCTTGACGTGAGTATTCTCTCATGATCATGGGACAGACTGCAAAGAAGAACAATTGTAGGATTTGGAATTTGGATTTTTCTCTTAGGTCATGTTCTGCAAGCATTTTTTCTTGGTTTTGCTCTGACTTACCACCCCCCCCAATCTGCATACCAACTGTAACTGCTTTTGAGTTGACACCCATGATGTGCCCTGCAATACTACTGGAGTTAATTTGGTTGATTACATTAACTTTATGACAGTCTTCGAGTGACTAAAGGCAAACTTGAAATGAGTTAACTGCTGCTACCTAGTTGGGAGGATAGTGATAGACGGGGAGGATCAGTGTTTCTCCACAAAAAAGACAAAAGGTTAGAAGAAGCAAAGTACAGTATAGTTTTCCAAGGGAATATTCTGTTCCTGAGAAAATTCTCATGTTTGCAGGAGAGTGCATCATAAAGATTTTTTTTTTTTTTTCAAATTTCAGGAGTCATATTTAGCATCAAGAAAATGTTGAACAAATGTAAAATCTAAATAACAGTTGAAAATTATCTCAAAATAATCACATACAGGAAAAGAATCCTTAAAGAACTATAGAAAAGTGCTGTGAATGGACTTTGAATTATAAGGAAAGAACATTACTAGAACAAAAGAAGTATAATTGGTGATAGACTGACTTTTGCTGGAGACATCAGTTCTGATTCTCTGTTTCACTGTTCTCTCATTTTGTTTCACTTGGCATGCTCTAAATGGATTTATTCCAGTTTCATTTACATTCATTTAGCTGTCTACAGACCTTCTACTGGTACTTGCTTTTCATATGTATTGTTTACTAATTTGTTTATAGATTTTTAAGGCTTGGCATAAGTGGTCTGCCCCATGTTTATGAGGTTAATGGACAGATAGAATTATGGTATTTGTAAATTAATGAAATGTCTTATTTATCAACAGATATGGTCGTGGTTTCGGTATTTTGGGAGAGCTCCTAGGTGAGGATCACTTGCTGAACCAACCCAACAGCATCTTTGGGATGATTTTTTATTGCCTTGTGATTATTATGGGTAAGTTAAAGTGAGACAAGTAGAGGCACTTCTTTTGGTATTATTATATAGATACATATGTACAGAAAAATCATACTCAACCTCTTACAGATTATTATTGATTTAGTCAGGTGTACTCTACACTTTCTCTGAGAGCATTCTTAGGATACAAATGCTGATGGTTATTCTGCTTGTTGGTTAGGATCCATATATTCTGCAGGCACTTTTTTTTTTTTAGCTTAGTGGAAAAGCATTATTTTTTTATTGTAGGATTAATGAGATTGGACTTCATGGTCTAAATATATTCTTGAAGCCTTCACTTAAGCTGTTACAGGTTAGGTTATACATGATGTAACTTGTATTTTCTTTTTCTTTCATACTATTCGCCATTTCCCGCATTAGCGAGGTAGAGTTAAGAACAGAGGACAGGGCCTTTGAGGGAATATCCTCACTTGGTCCCCTTCTCTGTTCCTTCTTTTGGAAAATTAGAAAAAAAAAAGAGAGGGGAGGATTTCCAGCCACTCGCTCCCTCCCCTTTTAGTCGCCCTCTACGACACGCAGGGAATACGTGGGAAGTATTCTTTCTCCCCTATCCCCAGGGAATTATTATTGGAATGGAATATTTACTTCCACTGATGGACCAGGCTCATCCATAGCACAATAATCATTCATTATGTGCAATATGAGGATCATAGATTACTTTAAATCACTGAAATTATGCACCGCAAATTATTCCTTGCCACTAGATTTTATGTATTTTTGACCATCATTGTAAATGCATTTGTGATTAGAGAAAATAACCATAATTACATCTTGCACTTGCATGATATTTGCATCTTCACTGTGTTGGTTTGTTTGTATGTTTGTTTGTTGTGTTCAGTTTTTAAAGAATATTTTTAGTTTTAGAAAAAAAATTACTGGTAATGAAATGGGATGAATTATGACTATTTACATTGAAAAAATTATTTTTTTGTGATTTATATGATACTTAGTACTAACTGAGGGACTTCAGAATGATATCATACCCTCTCAGTTGAAGTGCAGTTGTCTGTTTTTGTTATTATTGAGTCAGAAGATGAATATTGAAAATGTAACCACAGATACCATTTTGCCATAGTTTTTGTGCTTAAAGAATTGTGATTATAAAGATACAGTTAATTGCATAAAGGCTCTGTTTCCATTTACCATTATTATAAGCTTTTACAGTTCAAATGATGAAAAAAAAGTCTTATTTTGTAGATAATGATGTAACCTTTACAATAAAATTAATGAATGATTAATTTTGGGCTTTTGCTAGCAAACTCAGTGACAGCAGGACAGCTTCTCTGTGGTGGACTCTTCTCACCAGATCCAGTGTCCAATTGGTTTGCTGCAGTAGCTCTGAGTCATTCCTTGGTGGATAACTCGGCACAGAAGGTAAGTGGGAAGCAAAGACACACAGTTATTGATGATTTTTCCATAGCAGATAAACCATGTGGATAATATATGTAACATGTTTCTTAAACAAGTTGGTATCTCACACCTCCATATATATGTTTAGGAGAGCTAAAGTTAAAAACATATTTGTTGACATTGTGTTCTTGTATGGTCATATGTTTTTATTACAGCCTCCTAACAGGTGCATGATGTATTATGATGGAAGTCAGTTAGAATCTAGAATACAATTGACAATTGAAATTAGATTTTAATTACTAAAATGTGCTATATGTTTGTCAGTTTTTCATTTTCCTTAAGATGACATCTTGTCATTAGGTTAACCAACTAAAAAAGGAAGAAAGATGGAAAGGAAAAAAAAATATATATATATATATGTCTTCATTTGTTTCTGGCAGTACCTCAGTAACGAGGGGATACAGTGAACAAATATGAATTTATATGTGCAATCTTATTGGGCTCCATCTGCAAGAGGTTACACCTCAAGCTGAAGGTCATCTTGATGAGGTTGTATCACTCCAAGGGAGTCTATGTTTTCCTCCTATTGGAAGTAGTGCAGCCTTGGGCTACAGGAGCTTTTAAAAATGTCATGGGTAACATAAGGACTCTATAATAGAAATTGGTCCTGGGTAATTATGAAATGAACTTTTTTATTACGTTGGAAGCTTCAGTCATGGACAAAAGTCCACATTAAGACGGGGCCTTAATTGAAGTACGAACAGGATTATGAAAGAGGCGTAAAAAAAACAAGGGAAAGTATTTATCACCAGTCCCCAAGTAAATATAAAAAGCTTACCCCTGCCTCACACTTCAGTAACCTCTATTCACAGATCCCCTGACTCCCAACAAATATAACTGTGACAAGACACACACTGAAATGCACTAAAAAGTGCTAAACACCCAACCTCCCGAATGAGTCTTATACTCCACCCCACCAGACATATACCCATCAGAAACCACAATCCCTAGGCAAACATAGAGTCATCATCTCCTGTTTACACTCTGGACATCACCCATCACTACAACACTACAACCACCATTTCAACATATCCCAAGATCCTTTCTGCCCACAATGCAGCTACCATAGAGAAGACACTGAGCACCTACTACTCAGTTGCCTTCTACTCTCTGCAAACAGAGGCACACATATCATCTTAACACTTTATGACCTGTGGTCCCAACCAGTGGATGTATTTAGCTTCATGAGGCTGCAGGAAACTCAAAAGGATAAAAGTGATTCCAGGTGCAGGAAGTAATTATATATCTTTCTTTTTTTCATTCTTCTTCACCATTTCCAGTGTTAGTTATGTAGTGCCAGGAACAGACAAAGAAAGGCTTCATTTACTCACATCCATTCTTTAGCTGTCATGTGTAAAGCACCAAAACAACAGCCCCCTGTCCATAACCAGGCCCCAGAGACATTTCTGTTGTTTTCCTCAGCTTCTTCATATGCCTTGGTACAGTCATCTGATAGCACATTGCCTCCTGTATACCACATTGCTCCAATTTACTCCATCTAGGTCATGCCTTTCACCCTCCTGTATGTTCAGGCCCTGATCAGTCAAAATCTTTTTCTCCCCATCCTTCCATATCCAGTTTGGTCTCATTTTTATATCTCTCACTTCTGACACATATATCTTCTCTGTTAATCTCTCTGCACCCATTCTCTTTATATT
>JAUUDY010364207.1:16177-29546 GCA_032361765.1 Panulirus inflatus
CTCATTCAACCAAACTCTTCTTATCACCACAGCTTTCTCTTACCACTTTTATTACTGAGTCGTACCACCTCAAACCACATATATTGACAGACATTTCATTTCCAACACATCCAACCTCCTCCATACATTTTCATTTATAGCCCATGCCTCACATCCATACAATACTGAGACAACTATACCCTCAAGTATACCCATATTTACCCTTATAGCTAATGACCTCACTTTCTGCACCCTCCTCACTGCTCCTAGAGACTTCACCCCCCTCACCCATTCCATGACTCACTTCTGTTTCCATGGATCCACTCACTTTTGTGTCCACTCCCAGGTATCTAAAGCATTTCGCATCCTCCAAATTTTCTCCTTTCATACTCACACCCAAAATAACCTGTCCCTCTTCCCTGCTTAACCTAATAACTTTGCTTATATTCACATTCACTCTCAACTTCCTCCTTTCATACACTCACTCAAACTCAGACGCTAACCTCTGTAATTTCTCAGTCTAATCTGCCGCCAGTACTGTGTTATCAGCAAACAAGTAACTCACTTCCCAGGCCTTGCCAAAGAGAGAAAGTCTGGTATGCCCTTTCCCTTCAGGAACTCCCTAAAGGGTGGCCAGAGCAAACGTATTCATAACTGATGAACTCCATTGCCATTTCTTAGCAAGGCTTTAATGTTTCACCTTTAACAGGCCACTGGTAGAGTGCCACTCAAGCACAGTGTTTCCTGAAACTCCTACTTAATGTTCCTGTTGACTACTTCAACCTATGTGTCTACCTAATGTTCTTGCCTAATGTTCCAACCTACAACTTCTGCCTAATGCTCTCTTATTTTCTTACCAAGTATTTCTTCCTAATGTTTCTACCTAATGCTCTTTCCTTATTTTCTTACTGAGTACTTATGTCTATTGATGTCTATTGGTAGGCAGTCAATGACCAGGGATGCATATTACCAGTACTACCTGCATGGGTATCAGGAGGGTTAGTGACATCTGCTTAGTGAGACAGCTGTCTTTTCTTTCTTCCTCACTATAATGTGGACTACTGGCATTTTGTCCACAAACATGAATCTCTCCTTGTCATATGTAACACTTGACAACGCTTAACTCACACAGCTCATTCTTCAGAATTCTCGATTTTTCTGTGGTGAGCATCATGCGCTAACCCTGCCTTTTGGTAAAATGGTAGGAGCAATAGATAGAAGTAAAAGGTAGGAACATTTAGGCAGGAGCATTAGGTAGAAACATTTGGTAGAGGTAGTAGATAGGAGCACAAGATAGAACTAGTCATTAAGAACATGAGGTGTGAGCCTTTGCAAACACCACACTAAACTAGCCCTCTGCAAGTGGCCTGTTAAGGGTGAGGCACTTAAGGCTAAGAAGTGGCACTGTAGTTCTGTAGCTGTGGAGACTCTGTTGCTGTGGCTACCCCTTTAAGGGAGTTTCAGTTGGAACAGATGTTAGAGATATAGATAGATAGATTGCTCCTTCCACTTTGCCAAAAGGCAGGGCTAGTGCACTATGCTCATCGCAGGAAAATTTAGAGTTACGAAGAATGAGTTGTATGAGTTAAGTATTGTTAAGTGTTATGTATGACAAGGAGAGACTCTATGCTTGTGGTTACAATGTCAGAATCCATGTGTGGGTGAGGCAGAAAGAAAAGACAGCTGCCTGGATCAGAGGAGTGCAACTTGACCACTGCTGAAGTGCTGGTTCACTACACAGCCATCACTAACCCACCCAGTACCCAGGCAGGTAGTACCAACAATATATACTCATATATTTATATAGCTATTTACTGTTGATTTTTAGGAGAACATGCTTCGCGTCCAGTTGGCCACAAGTGTGGGAAGTCCACCTGTGTCACTTATGCAACAGTGCACATCCATTCTTCAGGCAGGAACAAAAGTCCTTACTTGCTTTGGCATCCTCATGCTGCTGTCTACCTGGTTGGCTCATTGCCCTGTTGCAGTACAAACCTTCCTTGCCATACCTGCTGCAGTGCCATATCTGACAACTCGTGTAAGCAACCATTTTCCTTGTTTATTTTTTTTTGTGTATATGTTTATCTTTTTATGTGTATGATGATGTTTATTGAAAGCTGAGATATTATATTGGGGTACACCTAAAATGGTAAGTCCTTATTTCTCACCATTTTCAGTTGTTTTTATGCAAACCTTGTAAACAAAGAATTCCACCATTGCCATAATAGTCTGCCCAAATTCACCTTCTTTACCTTTGATCACCACAAAGTCAGAACTGTTTTTATCATCTTTTTTCAAACATCAGGATCAAGTATGCACAAGTTTGAAGGGGTAGAAAAGCATAATATTTTTCTTGTAGTCACTGATGATGCCCTTTTTGTTATTCCTTTGAAACCATATGCTTTGATTGTTAATGATTTAGTGCTCTGTATAAAAGAAGTGTAATCCATTGTAGTTGAAAAGGTTGGTCTCAATTGTTTCACCTTCATGTTCTTTGCAGGTTGATATGGGTCTTGTTTTAGGATTTAAATCTCATAATCCTTCTACTTCACTTGGAATATATGACTTATATATCATGCAAAATGTGAACCATCGTCAGTGAGGAGTGAATCAGTCCTTGGCATATAGGAATAGAAGGGTAGAGTATTGTACTAAAAGACTTACAATGCTGTGGACTGGCTCCAGTAGTGAGACAACAGCTCAGGAATGTTCAAGCTGTGTTTAACTTGCTCTGAGATGACAATAAACTGAATGGCATATTACTTTTTAACCTTTTTTAGGGAGAAAAAGTACAACAGACTTTAATCAATTGATTCTGTCAGGTTTGTTGAATTGTACGCAACTGAATACCTTAGGAATTACTGTAATGGACAGAATTATCATTTACCACTCAAATACTTCCTTCCACCACTCAGGGTATACGATTGGGTGCAGAGTACTTCCTTGCTGGTTAGGTAAGATTCTTTACTAGCTACTCATTATGATAATGATGTGTAGCTTCTAGTAAATGCATATAGGATGAGTATACTGGCCATTTGTTAGAAGGTGCTCTATCATTTTACTAAAACAGAACAGTATGAACATACGTGGTTATCTAGTCTGTTTGGCTGTTTTTAAGTTAACATTGTAATCAATGGTGTGAAAATCCTTGTACTCATGTGCAGATTCAATTGATTATTGGCTTATATTATCTAGTATAGTTTTTCTTTATGAGTTTATATTTGATATATTCAGTAGATTAATGTATTAAGGGTTTGTGTTTGCTATGAAAGCTTATTTTGAGCTAGAGATGCAACTCAGGCAGTATTAGGGTCCCATTGCCTTTTTCTCCCTTCAGTGAAACTCAAAGCATGAAAAGATTATCTTCATAAGTATATATAGAGATAAGGATTCTTGAACATATGGAGACTAACAAGAGGAAGGAGAAAACTTCTGAGAAACATGATACAGACTCGTATAAGACCAAATCTCTCTATCTATCTATCTATATCTCTCATGCCCATTTCCTCCTGGAACTCCCTCAGGGGTTGTCCATGGTGAAAGAGTCTTCATAACTAGTGAAACTAAAGTGCCACTTCTTGGACTTTAATGCCTCACCCTTAACAAGCTACCAGCAGAGGGAAATTCTAGCACAGTGTGTTCAGAAGCTCCTACCTAATATTCCTACTGATTTCTTTTACCAAACGTTAAGCAAATTTTCCCACCTAAAGTTTCAGCCCATTACTTTTACCGAATACTCTCAACTAATATTCCTACCCACTAGTTCTACCAAATGTTTATTCTTAATGCTCTTGCCTAATGTTGCTAACTACTATTTCTATCTATTGCTCCTACCATTTTGCCAAAAAGCAAGGGCGAGTGCATAGCACTCACCCCAGGAAAATTTTGAGTTACAAAGAATGAGTTGCGTGAGTTAAGTGTTGCCAAGTGTTATGTGTGGCAAGGAGAGATTGCATATTTGTAGACATAATGCCAACAGTCCACATGTGTATAATCTGGAAGAAAAGACAGCTACCTGGGTCAGATGAGTGCAACTTGACAACCAAATGACAGATCATTATTGATATTCTTATGTGATAAAAGGTGAATGTTTGGTAGCTTGTACTCATTGATAGGCATAATTTCTTGTGAATGCTTGTGAATACTAAATTCTAGCAGTACAGGTGAAGACTGTAATTAGATATAAACTACACTGCACTTGAAAGGAATATAATGTAATGCTGAATGCATCACATTGATAATGTATAGAGATACATTTCCAAATACATAAAATCGAGCACCTTAATTTACCTTGTTGCTACAGAACGTGGTTCCATCATAGCATTACTGCTGGCAAAAATATGTTACATGTAGAACAGCCTAATGTGTATGAACCTTAACTCTAATACAGATATCTTTGATAGTTTCAGTACTCTATAGCACTTTGAACAGTAAAAGTAAGTAGAACAGTAAAAGTAAGTAGAATGAATGGATAGACAGATGAGAACAGTATGTATATTTGCCTTCACAAATACAAGGCTCTTGAGTAGTGTGTCAAAAATGTTCCTCTCCATTGTGAATTAACTGACCCACTAGAAGGAATAGTTGCTCCACTTGTGTTGTTGAAGCCAATGTTGTATTGTAGTTTTTGAACACAGATTTGATTCCTTTATGCTTATAAGACTTGCTTAATTGGCATCTGGATCACTGATACATTTTATGATAAACATTACAGGGACATATTCCTGAAGCTGGTTTGATATACTTGTATCAGAAGCAAAGTAATCATTAGTGGCAGACAGTGAGGTGAATCATTTATATTTAGTACAACAACTCAGTGTGTTTAATTATTCTTATGATATGTATGTACCTCTGCTTGAACATTACAACTCTGTTTTATCCCTAACCATCAGTACTTGATATAAGGATAAAAGATGGCTGCTAGCATGGCATCATGAATTCTGGATGAAGGTTCAAATAATTAGAGAAGCTCTTCTTATTTTTGACCCAGAAGTTATTACAAAGAGTAAGGGAGGTTGTATTATTCTCAGTGGATGGAAAAAAGGACAGTCTCATTGAGGACCTTCTAATTCCAAAGGAGTTTATCATTTCCTTGCTCTTGCATTGAGTGCAGCCTAGAAGATGCCCCAGCCTCATGAGAGGGGTTCTGAGCAGAAGCAGAATATTATTATTAGGAAAATACCCTCATGCGGAAAGTAGGCAATAAGTAGATGAAAAAGACAAGTTGTATTACTGACTTAGTCTTGTTCCTTATATAACCCTGAGGCAACATTATAGATAATGGACATAGATGGATATCCTGGTTTCAAACATTTTTTAGATACCTTTTATGGTACACTGGAAATATTTTGGATCAAAGTCTTTTAGTCTAATAGACAATGAATGTGCTCACTTTGATTTGACAATAACTGATGGAAATTATTTCATAATTGACACTTTTGAGTTTACAGTGAATCATAATTGTGAAACTAATTCTTTACAGGTGAGTGGTAGCGAGCATGATGAATTGGAAACAGTATGTCAGGGCCTGTGTGCATTCTTGCTTGGCCTAGGTGTCCAGTTTAATGATGGCAGTGGTAATAGTTTCTCAAGAGATAGTCTCAAGCAACTTGTAACTGATCGCATTGGTGCAGAAAATTTCAGTGACAAACTGAGTAATATATCAAGAATAGAAGCATACACAAAAGCTGCAAAATCTCCCCAACTAGCAGCCAAGCAGCCATCAGATCTAGTTTTTGATCATGAGTTCTGCAGGCTTTTCAAGAGCTTAGAAGGTAGGATTTTTCCCTTGCCCGAAACTCTCTAAGTAAAACTTTGCTGTGCTTGTTCATGAGTTATGAAACAGTGTTACTGAGTTTCTTTTATGCATTATTTTAAGTATGTATTAGAAACTTTCATAACATATTCATTATTAGTCTTGTTAAATGTTTTATTTCTCATTTATGGACAAAGCGCTTTGAGTATCTTGTTTGTCTGGGGGACTAAGTCATTCTAACCCCACATATAGTTAGGAGGAAAACATGAGATACCCCGTACCCACCTCGACCACCACAAATCACATGGGTATGACTGGTGCTTGTCCATTGGAACTTGATAACAATCCATCATGCTATGTAGACACTGTGATGTCTAAACCCAGCTTATGTAAAAGGCTGTGCACCAGCTCACATCTTGCCTATGACATGACATTTTCATAGATGCCTCAGACCGAATTCCTGTTCTTCATTATGTCAGAATAGTATCCCTTTCAGTTTTTGTTATTACACAAATGAATAGCAAGTACAGTTCTTTGTGTCTTTTAAGAATTTTAGAGTTGTAGGTATCACCAGTGTTGGTTGTCTTAATATGACAATAATTAATTTCTATTTTTTCTGTTTTTCTCTCTCCCTTTCGTGCTCCACTTTCTTGTATTTTTGTTTGCTTCTGTAAAATTGGCTTTGTTTAATTGTGTTTCATCTTGTGGTGGGACATAAGGAACTCTCATAGCTTGGTTAGGGCCGTGATTCATCCTTTTGAGATGTTTACATCTCAAAGGGAGAGTCCACTATATGGCTTCTTCTATGAATGTTATTTATTTATTTTGCCATCAGTGGTATCTTTGATTAGCAGTGGATTATTTGTTAGGTAATTTCTTGTAAAGAGGAGTTTTTCACATTTATTATTGGAAACCTAAACCTTACATCATGAAAGAGTTTATACTTGTTGATATAAGTTCATCATATGGCATCTGACAAGAAGAATTCCCAAATATTTCAGTGTCCTGTGTTCGAGCAGTAACCCCACAGTTGATGAATGGTAGCAGCACAGAGGTGAGTCCGGCAGAAGTAACCAAGTACAAAGATATTATACGTGACCAAGATGCTGAGATCACCCAATTAAGAGAAAGCTTGACAGAGATTCAGAAAGAGGTGGAGGAACTTAAAAGTGATAAAGAACAAGTGTCTGCAAAAGTACAACAGCTTCATGATGAAAATACAGGTCAGTTTGATGTGTGGTATGCTGCAAGACAATAATTTTGTTACACAAAATTTATCATGTATTTTAAAGATGACAAGTACAGGTATACCACTGATTTTCCGGCACTCTTGGTTCTAAACCCTTGCCGATTAACCATTTTGCCAGACTAACCGTGGTCACATAATGATAATTCACCAACACTCCTCTAACCCACTAATTATACATCTCCAAAATGTCTAAAGTATACCATGGACTGCTAGAATTTTGAATTAAACATATATTAAATGTCTTAGCACCCTAAGATGGAAATCTGTCCTAAGATTGTTTGAATCCTGTGGGGTCTTCTTCTTCTTCTGTTGTTAGTGTTTTCCTAAGTGTGCATCACCAGAATAATGCAGTTTCGTATGCATTATACACCTGCTCAGGACTGAGGTGCTCATCAGCTACGAGTTTCGCGAATTCGTCCACACACTTGGCAGCTCCTTTGTGGTTTGCAGACAGCTTTTCTCCGCACACTTTGTTCATGGAAATTTCATGACGCTTCTTGAATCTTTGAAGCTATCCTTCACTATAGTCCTGCTCATGTTGTAATTTAAGTTTTTTATGGAACAACTTATCCTGGTCCATTATCATGCTACCTGACAAGTCCACTCCATCACTCCAACACTGTCGCAACCATTCCATCATCACTCGATCGTGCTCAGTACTCTTACTATCTTTCATAGTTTTTCTAATCGTCATTTCCTTCTTGGAATTGCTGTCTGCGTAGAATTTCAATATTTTCTCCCTTTGTTTCTTTGTATCATAAACAATTGATGAACCAGTACTGTAGATGTCACACAGCTTATGCACCAAAACACCACGGTTCATTTTTTTCAACAGTTCTATTTTATTTTGGATCGATATGGACTGGTGTTTACTTTTGACACCACGACTAACACTCTCATATGTCTTAGAAGCCATAGCTAGGGTTAAATTCAAGCAAAATAACTAAGAATCTCACAGAATTGCAGTATTACCACCAACAAATGCAGTGTAAAGAATGTAAATTTGCGTGCCCTACCCACAATGCCATTTGTGGCTGCCCAGAAAACTAGTCTGGTGGCTGTGGTAATTTCAAGATGCCTCATGTAATTTTGTCCGGACTAAAGGAGGTGCCAAACCATCAGTTGCCGGAAATTCGGTGGTGTACTTGTTTAGATATGTAGCTTGAAGAGAGCTGGGAGAACCAGTGTATTTATTGCCTTTTGAAAAGTTAAGAGGTACCCTTTTCTGTAATGTTTCTTGAAGACCTTGTCGCTGTGGTAAACATGTTTTGATGAATGATATCACTGAATGAAATTAAAGCATTTGAGGGCTTGATGGATGCATTGTGTAAAGAATTAATTGAAAATGATTGATGCATCTATAGGGGTTTATGCTTTCTAAATTTTTTTTTCCTGTTCACACATTATTTTTTCTTTTACTATAATCTTTTTTCTTTTTCTATGTTTTTTCTTCCATGTTTATACTGGTTGAAGGAATTCGCAATATCATCTCTTCAAGTAAATGGCAGTTGGGTTAGTTATATGATAGCCAAACCAACATGTAGAATCATGTGCAGATATCTTATGGTTTGATGTTGGATTTTCATCATCATGGTGTGGCATTTATTGTAATGATTGGTAACAGAAATGTAGGGGGAGACTTATGCATGTGCCATCCATCCTTGATTATGGAAAAGATGTTCATGATATAGAAAATGTGTGTATTTGTACAGGTTGAGAATCCATTGAGCCATGTTTGTTTTGGATCTTAGATTTTTTTGGTTTTCAGAATATTGCTATAATGTGGTAGCTCTCCCAGTGGGGACTAAGACAAAGTCTAGCCCTATAGTGAGCACTCTAAAATATAATTTTTGTAATCAATAATTCCCTTAAGTTTGTCAGAAATGGGCCTTTCTCATTTTTATTCTTGTCCTTGTTTTTTTCTTCACTTTTAAGTGTCAAACTTCCTTAGAACAAGAACACTTTCTGGGCCACTTACCAGTTTCACTTGCAACCACATTGATTCCTTCCAGGCTGTTTGTCCAGCACTAAGGAGGCCTCTTTTTGAAATATTTTTTTTTTTCAGATCAGTAAAATTTTAACTTCAGATAATTTTTAATGAGGTACATTATATAGTATATCATTTTGGGAGAAACTGGGACATGCAGAAGTTTAGCTGTAGCAGATTTCAACATTTTGGCAGTTGGAGAAATAATGTTGGCTTTCTCTTGGCTGGAAACAGCGTGGATTGGCATTGGCCTTGCATACAATATAGTGCTTGAAAGATCCCTGTATGGATGTCTTCCCACTCAAGAGTCTAATCATGAAATGCATTTTTATTTCTTTTAACAGCATTTTTTACATGCTGTCAATGGATTGAACAAGGGCATGTGAAGCATCTGGGGTAAACCTTGGAAAGATTTGTGGGGCCTGGATGTGGAACGGGAGCTGTGGTTTCAGTGCATTATACATGATAGGTAGAGACTGAGTGTGAATGATTGTGGCCTTTGTTGTCTTTTCCTAGCGCTACCTCGCACACATGTGGGGGGAGGGGGGTGTCATTTTATGTGTGGCTGGGTGGTGACGGGAATGAATAAAGGCAGCAAGGGTGAATTGTGTACTTGTGTATATGTCTGTGTGTGTATATATATGTATATGTTGAGATGCATAGATATGTATATGTATGTGTGTGGACGTGTATGCATATACATGTGTATGTGGGTGGGTTGAGCCATTCTTTCGTCTGTTTCCTTGCACTATCTTGCTAACACAGGAGACAGCGACAAAGTATAATAAATATAAAAAATAATGAATATATAAAGTATGTAGGTAGTATTATAGTGTATGAAATAATAAGAAAATAATAGAGAAAGTTCTGTTCGTACGTAACAGCCTTGATGTTTTCTGCTTACAGTGTAAGATGAATCTATTTACTAACTACAGCAGATTACAACTGGCTTGAGAAGCTTGAAGGAGAGGGTAAGGTTTCATCAATATGGATATTGATGTTATTAGGTGGTATATTTGAAGCAGGTGATGGGCCTGGAGGTTTTCAGAATATCAAATAATAGATTCTCAACCTGTATGATGTTTGACCAAATAGAAAAGCAATACTGTTTTTCAGTTGTAGGTAGGATAAGGAGAAAAATTTTAACTTAAACTTTTATCTTTTTGGCAACAGTATTAAAAGCTCAGCAAGGTATTGCAGTAGAAGCATCATCAGCAGTAGCACCTGGTACTTCAGAAACAAAGGCTGAAGGTAGTGATAACACCATAGAACAGTTAACACAGCAGATGGCGCAACTGCAGCAGCAATTAGCTGAGATGACCCATTCCAGGGACTACTATTATTATGAAATGTACAAGAAGGATGCTGAAGTAACTACTCTGGTGAGTATGCACTTACTTTTTTGCTTGGTAGACTGAAACTCTTATGACTCTTTGTTAACATTTTTAAAGGTTTTCAATCCCAGTTAATCTCCTGAGGTACAAGACTCTGGGACCTTGTTTACCAGGAAGAAACACCTTTTGCTTTAACACACACCACTTCTCTTCTGAAAAGGTTTTGTTTTATATGGCAAATGACAGTTGACTCAAATTTTGCACTTTTCAATTCATTCAGTCACATGTAGTGAGGTAGAGTAAGCCAGATTCCATTCAGCTCAAAATAGATGAGGAGAATCTGATGTATTCCATTAACTCGTGATTAGATCATGACTAATGTCTAGCAGTATAATTTATGCTCAGATCAGACGCTACATCCTTACAAAAAAGAAGGAAATGGGATGTATACAGATAAAAAATGCACAAATGCTCTTAAAAACAAATCATGCTTCAGTGCATCTGTTTTCCATTGTCATACCACAAAATGTTTGGAATCTTCTCTAAAACACAATTAAGCCTCTCTGCTTAAGTTTTAGCTGTGCTTTCACAAAATTCATCACATTGTGACAAGAGTTTTACTGTAGTATATAAGGGATTTGTTTCTTTAGTTTAGGAGCTTAAGCCATCTGTGGGAGAAAGAATTATCCCTTCTCATCAAGTTCCATGTGGGCCATAATTTTGGGCTTAGGATGGAGGAGCTGGAGTTTCCATAAGGTGAGATCTAGGTAACCATATGAATGGCTAACTGCAAATATTTTATATGCTAATTAATGTTGAAAGCTAGCAAGATATCAATGTAGCACTCATTCACTGTATCTCCCCCTTTTGTTATATCATCGTGCTCACTCATGCAAGGTGTCTCATTTTCAGACCATGGGATCTGTAACAGTTACTTTTATTAGGCTTTGCATTATGAAACCATACTTTTTTTTTTGTTGAATGAGATTCCTCATGATAGGTATTATGAAATCGGTGTGCTGTGTTCAGTACATCTAAAAAATTTTCCACATATCAGTAGCTTTACGCAGATATATTTTTCATTCAGCATTTCACTTTGATAGAGGTATTGGTAGAATTAACTGCCATCTGTATTAGTCTGCTAACTACAGGACAAAGACAACATCCTTTCATCTATGTAGGTATGATATAGGTAAAGATCTGTCCAAATTGTGATGCCTGTGAAGTTATTTTTTACCATGCTGTGAAAGCATTATGCTTGAATGGATGGTTATTTTTTATTGCATTATGAAAACATTTTGTTTGTATGAATGATAGAATAAATGGAAATTGAAGGGTTCAGATTGGATACCTTTGATGCAGTATGGAAGATTTTTTCATATGGCCACTTTCTACTGAGATAGAAATTTCTTCAATGCCATTTTAGGGTGAATGTACAACACATTAGATTTTCTTTCATTGATAGAAACAACAGCATGAGCAGCATCAACAGGAACTAGAGCAACAACAGAAGCAGCAGGAGCAGCTACCAACTGAACAAGCAACACCTGTAAGTGGCTCTCAGGTAAGTCATTGCCTTGGAAAATGATCCAAGTTAACTGTACAGGTAACTTGTGTTTCTTCCTTATTTATGACTTTAGACATAGACAGAAATGTAAGGGAAAGTAGTAGTTGGGTTTTTTGCAGATGACATGAGAACTTGTGTATGAGTGTCGAACAGTGTTTGCAAATGAGATGATCTTACTTGTTTGTGAAGAGGATGAGAGAGGACAGAATTAGGGGAAGGTACAGTGGTACCCAAGAAGTTATCAGTAATTTTGAAAATACAGTAATGAGCATGTTAAGAGGTTGATTTGAAGAGTTTATTTAAATCATTTGGGTAAAAATCAATGTGGGGTAAGCAGAGGTAAGACATGAGAGAATGAAAGTACAGTACATATAAGAAAGGGGGTACTGTGTGAAGAAATCTATGTGATTCACAGTGAAGATCAGTTTAAAAATGTATATAAAGTATCTCAAGTAAATTATGAAAATGTATAAGTTTTTATGGAGTGAATAGTTGCTTTTGTTGTAGATGTTGGAGGCATTGTGATGCAATAATAGCATTCTTTAACTGCTAATTTGAGGAGACTTGTAGGGCAGGCATTGAAGACCTCAGATTAACTAACAGTTGGCTTCAGGGATCACCACCTCCCATATAAGGTAACTGTATAGTGATCATTTGCATAGTATGTCCCCAAAAGAAAACTGTGATGGATAAAATTTACTTTTCCCTTAATCTCTGGAAGATAACAGCTTTGCAATTTTTATTGACTCAGGGATTTTTGCTTTAGATTTTGAACATATTAGTGCCACTCCAGTAAGAGTGATGAGTTATCTTTATGTTTACATAGTTGAGCAACCATCAGGACACAAAAAGTGGAGCTGACTTCTTTGACTCACTTCCCAACCCTGAAATGGAGAACCTGCGTAAACAGTTAGAAGACCTGCAACTGATTCTTTATAATAAAGATTCAGAGATACAACAGCTAAAGGAAGCATCTAGCGAAACACCTGCAGGAACCATAGAACAATCAAATGGAGTTGCTGAAAAACAAGCAGAGGTAAAATTGAGGTTAAATATGTGCATATTTGTAATTTAGTATCTTTTAGTTACTGATGATCAGAACCGAGACATTATGTTTGAATATCCTCCTCCTCTTACTCCTCCTCCTCCCCATCTTTCTCCTCCTCTTTTTCTCTTTCTTTTTTTTTTTCTCCTCCTCCAAAGTGAAAACAAGGAATCACATTGGATGTTTTACTGTAATGGAGAAAAGTGTATGATTCCACTTGAGAGAGTATGCCTGTAAATTCTTCAGTTTGGAATTTCATAAGTTTGATTTACATATTTTACCCATTATTGTGATACATTTTGATTGTCCCTGATGAATATGGAAGCCTGTCGGGTAGAATTGATTGACTTTTGGATAATATTAGGTAATTAATGAAAACAAAATGCTCTCTCTGGTGGAAGAAAACTGTTTTCCTAAAACAGTGTTTCATACAATAATCCTGTAATTCTTCCA
>JAUUDY010364208.1:6774-20208 GCA_032361765.1 Panulirus inflatus
AAATATCTGTAGATATCAACTGAACCTGTGAAAATTTAACATGACTTACCCTTGCAGCTGAGATTTATAGTGGAAACACTAAACATCAATGTTGCTTGCTTCTGTTGTTCTCATGGGAGGTCTAATTTGGGAAGGCAAGATGATGGTGCTGCCAACTGTGTTATGTAATTCGTATTTTATTAGCTGATACAGCACTCAGTCATGGGTGTTTCTGGTATATGTCAAATGTAACACTGAAAATTAACAAATTTGGCTGCAAGGGGATAGTTTGATGAGGTTTTTGTAGGTTTTATGTCGTGGCAGGTAGTTCTGAATAATTACAAGCATTATAGCTACTTTTATGTCGATTATCCATACATTTTCCCTGACCTTAGACCTCTCCACTTTCATTTATTTATTATCAAAGGATAGAAAGATATGCTCCATATCACACACTGCATATGTAAATTACTTCTGGTAAGAGTAAGAAATGTTTTGATGCTAGTTTTAACTGATTCCACGAAGAAATAGAGTGGCTTTACAAAACATGCTTTATCGAGGTTCATGTTCCATTCATGAAAACAGTAGTTCTTAGTTATTTATTGATTTTCTTCACTTTTTTGTTTTTTAGATAATATTTTACTATATTTTTTTTCTTATATATTGAATACATATTGGATTATGTTAGCCTCAATCAAGGCCATCTCACTGATGCTCTGTGCCCATTTATTGATAAGACTAGGGGAGAAGGAACAGCTGGGTTGAATATGGGCTAACTGTTGTGACCAGGATTCACGCCTATTAAGGCTGTATCCTAGGCAGCCCATGAATGTGTCATGGTCAGCATCACCAACTGCTACACCATAGAGGTCCATTGTTACAAGTGCAATTTGTCAGTGATATAAAGAAATGAAGAATACATTGTGTAATACCCTTTGGCTTAAGGATTTTGTCAAGAGAGAGATAGTGTAATAGCACATGGTGACATTGGTGTGACATCAACAGTCACAAATTGCTTTGGCTGGAAACCCCCCATCACACACTGGCACTTTCTAACAGAACAGAAGGAGTCAAGTGGAAATGTTACCACTAAAGCTCATTCACTTATTTGTGACACTACCTAGCTAAGGCTGAAGAGGTGACTGAAAAAAGTGGTATGTGTGTGCATGATTCTGTGATAAAAAAGTTGGAGAAACAGAGGCATGAAGTTAGTTTGGCCTGAGCACTTCACCTGCAAGCATGAATGGGTAGGAAGCTCAATAGACTTCATATTGTTATGGTTGGGCATCTCTGCTGTTGTCATGTTTTTGATTCCACCAAAAAGGTTTCTGTTGGGTCCTATAAAAAAGAATATGGCAAATATTCATCAAAAATATGAAATAGAGCATGGTATTTTGAAGATGAAGTTACCAGTCAGCACAGAAATGACATGCAAATGTTTTAGTGGGAAATAATGGATAATAGTAATCTTGTAATCGAGATTACATAAGGCAAATCCAGAACACTATCACAATAGTAGTGGTGGCTATTAAGAGCATGAGAACAATGATGTACCTACATTAACACTGGCTGGTGGGGTGGTTAGGGAATGACTATCTCTTGTGCAAAATTTTTAATTGAAATAAGCATGGTCCCAAATTTTGGAAATTAGTGAGACAACTGACTGAATTTGTTTTTAGATGAAGTTAAACTATGTATCCCTAGGGATTACATGTTGGGTAGTTTGTGATTTTTAGGTTTTTTTTCTTTTTCATATTTTTTCTTTGTCTTGATTAATTAACTCAGGTGGTAGATGTAAATGATAACATAAATGTTTCATAAATGTATGATAATCCTAGAAATTTCATACTTGGCTCTTAAGTTACCATTTCATCATTTTAGTAATTTATTATGTATTGTCAAGGTTCTTTCCAGCATTACTGGTCTTGATTTATCATGTAATGGCAATCAGTAAATTATCCATTTTACAGATAGGAATGTTTCATTGCTTAGCCAGCTAAGACCGCTATTGTAGTATTAATTGCAACCTTGTTAGCTAAGAAAAAGAATCCCTAAAGGTATTTGTTCTGTACAGGAGATGGGTTCACATATATGATATTGGTCATTGTAGTTAATGATAAGACAGGATCTTACTCTTTGCCCTGTCTGAATATAAAGTGTCTGTATTACTTTACCCCTATAAGACAGCAACTTACTTTTTTCTGGTCAGAAACTATGGGAGAAACACAGAGCTCCTTTATCCTAGTGAAAGTATCAGTGTCCATGATCTGTATGTAGACAGAGACTATCATAGAAATTAGAGTTAATTGAGAAACAAAAGTTGCCCATATACTCAAGACTTAATCTGTTGTTGAATGCATGCTATAAGGTGGATGAAATGAGGGAATTCCACCTGCAGGACATGCCAGGGATAAGTGATGAGATAAGGGAGATTGTTTTGATAAATGATTGCCTTACAGATCATTAGTGGTGGAGGGTGACAGGGTGGCCTCATACTGTGGTGGGATGATGGATGAAATTGCCTGTGAACATTAGACATAAAAGTATTGTTAAAGAGATTGATGTATGGATATTAAGGTGGGCTGGGGGCCTACTGGGGAGTGAACATTGGTAATGCAAATAGTTTTTGACCTTGTAGTCTACCTTCTTTGGATATGTGTGGCTTTTGTATTAGATAAGAAGTTGGAAAAGAGGAAAGTATGGATGAATACAATGGACAAAGCCAAATGTTCATGATGCTTCTCATGTCAGAGATGTGTTTTCTCCATAATCTCCAAGAGATGTCCTTGGAAAATGAGAGTAAGTTGCTCAAGGGGTTTTATCAAAGTGTTGAGGGAGGTGAATCATCTTGTTTTTGTGAGGCTGTCAAAGTGTGGATCTTGGAGCCATTGAATTAGATAATATAAATATTGATAGAGATGCCTTGTGGAAGGTCTTAAGAATATACTATCTGGAAGGAAAGCTGCCAGAAGCAGTGAGAAGTTGTTATCAAGGATGTAAGGCATGTGTATGAGTAGGAAGAGAGAAAAGTGCATAGTTTCAAGTGAAGGTTGGTCTGCAACAGGGATGTGTGATGTCACCATGTTTAAATGTTCACTGTGTTTATTGTTGGAGTGGTAAGGTAGATGAATTTGAATCTTGGAGAGAGGGGCAAGTATGCAGTCTGTGGGGTTTGAAAGGGTCTGGAGAGTGAATCATTTGTTGTTTGCTGATGATATAGCACTTGTTGCAGAATTGAGTGAGAAACTGCAGAAATTAGTGACTGAGTTTGGAAGAGCGTGTGAAAGGAGAAAGTTGAGAATGAATGTGAATAAAAGCAAAGTTATTGGATTAAGTAGGGTTGAGGCACAGGTTAATTAGTGCAGAAGAATGTGTAGAAAGAAATTTATCAGGAAGGGCAAAAATTGGTATATTTAAAGGAATAGTAGTCCCAAAAATATTATAAGGGTGTGAGGCATGGGCATTAGTTAAGGATGTGCAGCAGAGGGTGGATATGTTGAAAATGAAATGTTTGAGGACAGTCTGTGGTGTAAGGTGGTTTGATCACAGAAGCAATAAAAGGGTAAGAGAGATGTGTGGTAATGATATATAGAGTATGGTGGAGAGAACTGAAGAGGGTATGGTGAAATGCTTAGGATGTATGGGGAGTGGTAATGATAAATAGAGTATGGTGAAGAGAACTGAAGAGGCTGTGGTGAAATGCTTAGGATGTATGGGGAGAATGAGTGATTAAAGGTTGACAAAGAGGATATATATTTCAGAAATGGAGGGAACAGGGAGAATGGGGAGACCAAATTGGAGGTGGAAGGATGGAGTGAAAAAATATTTTGAGCAATTGGAGCCTGAACATGCAGGAATGTGGAAGGCATTCACAGGATAGAGTGAATTGGAATAATGTGTTATACTGGGGTTGATATGCTGTTTGTTCCTGGCGCCACCTCACTAATGCGGGAAATGGCAATGAAGCATAAAAAAAATTAGATTGCAGTTAATGGTTGCAAGATCAGAATTAGAAGTGGAAGTAGCAGTAAGCCATTACACAGGGAGGTTTACAGCAGCTTGGTAGGCATAAGAAAGAGGGGAGACATTTGGAGAACGTGTCATCTGCATTGGAATTTGAGTTATGATAGGTTAATTAAAGATCTTTGATGTGTAGAAGAATTTTTGAAACAGAGCAGAGTCCTGAGTAACCCTACCGTTAGGGGGAAAATTATTTAATAGCAATACAGTTGAAAGTATTCATATCATGTGTATATGCTTAAACTACATACCTCATGTCCCAGGAGTGCCTTCTACCCTTATGAGGATCCCACGCCAATCAGGAAATGTCTTTTTGGTGGTACATTAGGTCATATCGTGAGTGTGTCTATGAGGGGATGGTGTAGGGCGATTTAATCATTAAGTGTTTGGAGTCTTCATTGTGAGAATGAAACAGTATTTGTAGTGGTGTCGGAATGGGTGATGTCTAGAGAATAGATGGGAAGATGTGACTCATGTTTAGCTGGGGAGTGTGGCTTGTGATGTGTGGATGTCTGGTGGTACAGAGTGTAAGACTTAGTTGTGATAGTTGCTATGTACTTGCTGTTTTTTTTTCAGTGTTTGTGTTTTTTTGTTAGTGTTATATTTGCTAGGGGTGGGAGACTTTGTGGGTAGAGGTTGCTGAAGTATGTGGTAGAGATGAGCTTTTTATTTCAAGATGGATTTGATGTTTAGTTACGGAGTGGTTCGGTTGGGAGGGGATGTAGTGCTGTTCCATAGAATTAAGTGCAGAGTGTGTTGAGTTGATATTGTTTTAGGATGATCTCTGTTTCATTGTGTTAGTGTTGAATGTTTGTGGTTGCTAGGCAGCCAGTGGGTATACAGGGTATAAAGAATACGTCCCACATATTCTTTGCATGTTGTAGAAGTGACTAAGAGAGGCAGGATCAAGAAACTGGAAATGTTCCCCTTCTTGAATTCCAGTTTTTAAAGATGGATCAGAGGAAAGAGTCGAATGAGGATAGTAACCTCTTTTTAAACATTCCTTGGTGTCCCCAGATCTTTGCCTCCTCACCTACCATATGGCTCACTTCATTTCCCATGGTTCCAGGTACCTAAAACTCTACTTCCTCCATATTCTCTCTCTTTAGACACGCACTCCAAATAACCTTTCTCTTTTTACTACTGAACCTAGTAACCTTGCTCTTATTCATATCTACTCTAAGCGTTCTCCTTTCACATACTCTTCCAGACTCAGCATTTTCTGACTTGAATCTGCCTCCAGCCCTGTGTCATTAGTAAACAGTCTTTGCTGATATACCACTGACTGTTGTTATGAGGGGTTAATTTTCCATAAACATTACAGTTATTACTATGTGTGGACCTGCTGGATGGAGTTACAGTTGCATCATCAGAGTAAGATATTTTCTGATTTGATTGAATTTTATGTGAATTAAAGATTATTCTTATAACATGTTCCATTCTAGTGAATTAAATCTCAATATCACCATGTAAACAGGAGTTTACCCAGGAAAGGGATCTTGGTGTGATTTGACTCATGCAATTTTACCATAAAATGATATTCACTTTAATTCCTTTTAAAGTTCTTTATTTTTTTTTTATAGGAAATCATATTTTGATACATATTTACAAAGTTCAAGTATTCTAGTCATAGAGTATTAACTGATGTTTTACCAACAAAACTGAATATCCTTTTGGTAGTTTCTGATATTCTATATGGTACATCAGTCAGCAGCTGCTTTATTTTGGACATTTGGCATAATATTTTTTGCAGTCCAGAATTATTTCACCATTTATAGTTTTATTGAGAACAAGTGTCTCACTAAAGTGCACAAGAAATATTGGCACCAGTCATGAAGGTGACGGTTATATATTAAAACCATAGATACTGTATTGTGTTCAGTGAATTTTCTTTATGATAAACTTTAATGCTAATTGTTTGAAAATCAGAATCCCAAACTACTTGTATGAGTATATTACCTGTGGCTTTAAAGAAAGCTCCAATTTTCTTTCATCATCAATGTGAAATTAGAATTTGTTTTAGCTCAGGCACTTTTGAGTGATAAGTTTTCAGCTGTTAGGTTAAGTATTGCATTAGTTAATGTATCTTGTATATGTCCGTCCACAATTAAGGGCAAATGTTTCTGCTGTATTATTTGTTGCTGATTATAGATTTGTGTCGGCTGGCACATTAGTGTGAAGGTCTTGAAATAAATTGGATGGATTTCATTCATTGGTATAATTTGATAAAGACGGGCTATTGAATGTGTTCTTGCATTTGACATTTTAATAAAGAGTGGTTATGGAATATGATCCTTTTTTTGCCATCTTTTCACATTTATATTTTTCTCCTTAGGATAAACTAGAAACTTGTTAATGTACTAAAGGTATATGTAATTCATAAGACACTTAAAATGAAAATATAGCTTTAGTATTTGGGGAAGACGATTTGTATAGATTAGGTAGGAACATTTAATTTGAAGATTTGTGTCGTATTGTAAGCAGACTTATTAAAGAACGCAGCTCACTACAGAAAACAAGGGAAGCATAGGTTTGACTCTTCACATTTTATCCTAACTGTAGTTCATCTATTGCATCCAGTATTTTCAATCTTAAAGATACCTGCAGAAAATCCAAATGTCCTCTAAGTTAAAAGGCTTGTTAAATGATTTCTCCACAATCAGTCCATCAGTAGTATTCACAACACATACTTTAACAGTCTAATTTTCACTGATGAATCTGGTGCATTGCAGGATGGCCTGCTGTAACTGAAGAACCACTGGATTTGTTACCTGAAAATGAGTATGTTACACTGTGAAGGCAGGAGTTAACTGATGCCTGATGGATTCAAGTCATCCCAGCTTGTGATTAGACCCTGATTCATTGCGAGTTGTTTAGGAGGCGACCATTCTGGTAGGTAGTTTTGTCTACATTTTCATGGATTCTCTCACTAATTGTGATAGGAAGATTGTTTATTTATATCAGTTTGTGATCACCCAAGGACCTCTATCTAAAGGGGTCCTGGTTTTACTTAGCACTGTTTCTCTAGGGACTTCTGCAACTCCAAATCTGCACTGTTCTCAGTAGCACATAAAAGATGGAATCCTTTGAAGCAAGAAGCTCTTTGACGAGACTTTACCCTTACATCTGCTCATGATGATAAAGCCTCTCCAAAGGTGACTTCACTTTCAGAGGTATATTTGTATGAGATTTTGCAATGTTGCTCTCAAGATAATGTCTAATGTTTGCAAAATGTAATGTTCACAAGACCTCCTCGTTCAGCTCACCTGTGGAAGCAATCCAAGGCAACTTTTGTTCAGTAGTCTTGCTTAGGACTCTGGGAGACAAATGAAATATAGGCCACATCTATAGAACAACAATTCACAGAACGATGTTCAAGAATTATAGTAGAAATTCATAGAACAACACTAAGTTTTCACAGTAGTGACAGATTTGAAGAAAATACATTTTCAATTTATCTTCTCAACAAATAAACTGTATATGTATGGTTGGTGTCCTTAAAGGATTAAATGGCCATGGTAACATCATGCGTCACTGATACAGAACAACCTTCACCAGGAACCACTCACCATTTCCTGATCGCACACACGCCTTACATTTCTGGTAAAAATTCATTTCATGACTTCATTTACCCTACATATCTGTAACAACTTCTGTAAGGCTTCTCTGTCTACCATATCATGTTTGCTCCAAATCCATAAATGACATACCACTCAGTTTCTCCAAATATTTTTCTAATATTTTCTTCGAAGCTAGTGTACACATCTGCCTATCCTGAAACCACATTGTTTCTCCCCACTAAGCTGCTCTGTCCATGAAACTACTTGCTCAGTCACTCTCCCTTATGAAGTATACTCATCAGACATATACCTCTATAATCTAAATATTTTTGACTTATTAAATCTTTAAAGTTCAAAACTGAGATGTTCCTTAAACAAAAGTAAAATTTACTATGGGATGTGGCATAGCACAAAGAGAAAACAAAATCATACATTTGGAAATATTTACTGAATTAAAAGTTTTACATACAGCATATATATACACACTGAAAGGCAGAATTTCTTCAAAAATATCAGTAAAATCAAGTTGAAAGTACTTGTATTCCTCAATTACAACTTTCCACGTCTAACGTCTATAGATACATACTAATCAGCTATGAATTCCAACTGAAACTTGTGCTTTTGCTTCAGATTTATCACAAGTGGAACTACTTATTTCCTCCGTTTCCAGCTTTCTCTCCTTGCTATAACTTTTTTTACTGATTATCATTAACATCATAAGTGCAGGAAGATGAAAAAGTGTGAACATAAACAACTTCCTGGAGCTCTTGCTATCTTCATCTTGATAGAATCTCCAAGCTGTAAGATAAAGATGATATATATTACATCTTACTAGCAATACTCATGAGCTAAATACCTCAGGGTTTAACCGATATTATTAAGACACTGTATTATTAAATCACAAGATAGTATTTTAAGACATTCAACAGAAAAACCTCTGGAAGGGAACCAGGTGCTGGGATCAAATCAAGCTTACGTATAAAATGATGATTCCAAAGTTCTACTGTACAGCCTTTTTAAAAATATAGAAAGCAACATTTTAAAGAATTTGTCTCTGAAGGTGCCCAAAGTAGAGATGAACTAAGAGTCAAACCAGTAGAAATGCTATAATGTAAAGACTATTTATAATTCTGAAAGAGAAACAAAGGCTAAATGTGCCCATGTAAATGACATACCAGAAAGACTGAAATCATAAGAGAATATGTTTCTGGTCAATACTAAAAGTTGAGAGAAAATGAGGGGTCTAAAGGATTGTTAAAACCTAGAAAAACACCTAAACAGACCCTGTATATGGTCACATACATGGCCAATGAAGTTCAACCCAACTAAACATAAGAAGATATAGAACAAAGTGAAAGGAATCAACATGTAACAGGGAACCTGGAAACTGACATTCGTAATCAGCCTTTTATCAAAACATCACATCAGGAAGATTACTCACATGAATTACTCACTAGTTAACTTAGAAACTGCCTTCAAGTATATGATCCCAGAGAAGGTCAAAAGCATAACTACAGCATATAAATTGTGGTAAAAATAAGATTTTTTTTTAAATACTTTTTTGTCTCCCATCTTCACTGAGGGAAGGGGGCTTTTTCCCCTTGTCCACTGTGAAGAGTTAAAAGTTTGAGCCCCATGAGTGAAAGCTTCCTCTTTGTATTGCATAAAATGGTAGTCATACACATTTTGTACTGTGTAGAAGCCTCAAAAACTATGATCAACAGTACAGAAAAAATTGATGGAGCTATGGGAAGCTGTTTAAACTAAGTATTGACTCTATAATACCACCATTTTTGGATGTGTATTAACTAGAATTCTCTACCAAATGGTTTACAACTTAAAATGCAGTTAATTTACTGAGCAAAGTAAACTTTGAGCTTTGAATTAGATTTACCAAGGTAGGTGAGATAGCCATTTAGTGGAAGTGAGTCAGCTGCAAATGTCCATGTTGTAAGATCCAACATTGGTGCAAGGGTACAAATTCCAATCATAGCTACACTATACCGAAGAGCAACTCTTCTGCATAAGCCTGCAAGAGAGTAATATTATCAGCAATGATAATTTTAATGTATATTCAAGTAGCAACGATAGTGTCACATTATCATCCTTCTAAAAACAAAAAATCTTGATGGCTAAAGCTATACAAACATCTTCATCTTGAAAAGGGTTAGATATGGTTCATAACTTAACCTTTGTTTCATTGGGACTATTAGGAAGAATATATTTACCTTTTTTATTCTATTTTTTTAATATCAAAAACAAAAACTAATGGGATAGTACTCTTCTTTTTCAAATTTTTTTTAAGAAAATTAGATGATCGAGAAAAATGGGCAAAAGGAATATAATTAATGGTATGTAACTCCTTGAGCTTTTGAGCTTATCTTTCTTCTGAATACATGGCTACACTTTCCCTTCTCCATTCAGTATTAAATAAATATGCAACATTCTTAATTCATTCTTTTGCTGCATTACCTTTTGATATAATTATGCATCCAGTACATCAAATTACTCAATAATTATATCCTAGTTTTGAGTTATTTTGCTAACGTCGTTTGATCCCTATGAATTCAATCTTACACATCCAGTTTTTACGTTAACTATAAGCTTTTGTTTCTTTACACATCCAGTTTTTACGTTAACTATAAGCTTTTGTTTCTATCTTTTTTTATGTCATCACAGCTCATAGACAAAGACCACACACTGAAACCTGTTCTATAAGACTACATAGCTATGCTGTCGACGTTTACCAAAACATGATATATTTAGCTTAAGAATACACATGAGTCACTTCATGGAATCATATGAAAAAACTAAAAGCATTGTTTACAAAAGTCATTCACTATTTTCCATACCTGGATTAGTTACGGCCATCATTCGATAACCAGCACGTGAATAATCAGGCCGTAAGTTCCAGGAGAGAGCATTAAAGTGTGGAAACTGCCATGCATACAGTATGCCTGCCATGATCCAAGCACCAGCTTCTAGCCCTCCAGTACAGCTAGCCCATCCAATCAGAGGTGGAATAGCACCAACTACAAAGATAACAGGATTAAACATTAAAGTTGAAATGATTTTCACAGCAATTTTAATATTGCCATCAACTGCATTTATGTACCAGCAACTTAACACCTACATAAAAGCAAAAGGTGTAATTTCTTGAACTGCTCCTGTGAGATACACTACACTGACTATATGTTTATGATAGGTTATAACAAATATGAAGCAGCTACAAATTCATATGTCAAACTCCTTGACCTTTACATTCAAGTTTCACTTAAGTCAAGACATCCAAGTCATTCTAATGATATACAATCAAACTTCCATATTTAATGATCTCTAACATTCACCAGGTATCAACTTTACAGGTGTAAGAAGGTCTTTGATAATTTGGAGTCTTTACTTGGCTGTGACTAGCCATGAGTATCTTTTATCTTATCTGATCAAAAAATTTTGAGCGGTGTAAATTAAACAATCAGTACTTACCTACTGAACCCACCCAGGTGTTGACAATGCTGAATCTCTTCATCGGTGTGTAAACAGAAGTGTAGAGGAATAGGTTTAGAGCACCAAGGCTGGCAGCAATTCCATTTGCTCCAAAGTATAACAAACAAATGCCTGCTGTGCTACATGCAACAGCAAAACAAATAGCATGCAAAGGGCTCACCAGACCTACAATAAAAAGAAACTAGACTTCAGGAATAGAAAAAGGCATTTGAAATCTACATATATGCAGTTACACAATATCTCAGTCAATGTGAACAGTGCTTCTCATAATGATTATCTCCAACTTCAGCAATAACTGGAAAATTTATATTACAATGTTGTATATACAGTAATGAAGTTATTAGAGGGTTGAGAAGGTGAATGCTGACTGATGCACAAAAACCTGCTAAGGAGACTTGAGCATATGAGTTACTAAAACAACATGGATGGACAAGTAGCACTTACATCCCTGGAGATCAGTGGCAATACTGGGAACTAGTCAGTGAGAAACAAATCTGAACCCTAATATATAAAGAAAAAGTTGAAAGTTGGTGCTTATTGGAAGACAACAGAGGTGGATTTGAATATGAAAGGAAGAAAATAAGAACGATTGAATGCCAAATGCAGAGAGTGTTGAGTTATCTCAAATAAAGGGCTTAACTTAAATGTTATACACAGAAAATATTTATGAAAATGAGATAATTTAAAACAAACTACATTTATCAAAAACCGTTCATAAATACTACTTACCTCTAACTAAAACTCTATTTTTAGTGCGGTCCATTTGAGAATCATATGGAACTTCGAAGAACTGATTAATTGTATTGGCAGCACTGGACGTAAATCCAGTACCCAGAGAACAGAGAATCAATGCAATAGGATCAAGAGGGCCTGGGGCCATGGCATACCCAGCTACGGCTGTTATTACCACTAAACCTACCGAAAACAAAGAAACAATCAATCAGTTAAACATGTCTATCCTATTCATAGATTTCAAATATCCATTTTCTTTCATTCAGTGCTAACTTATGTGTTATCCTTAGTACATCAACTAAAATTTTACATCCTTACATCCTAAATTGACTTCTATGGGAATACAAGCCAAATCATCAGTGAGAAGTCATACAAACAAATTAAGCATCTTCAGTTCAAGATTTATGGATGGTGTGCACAAAGCAATTTGAGATCACAATGAGAATCACAAGAGGTGAACAAGTGACCATCTTAAGGTTGAAGCTGGGATTGGTTGAGGATATTTTACATAACTATGAATGAAATTCTGAGTCTAAGGACATGGATATTATCAAAGAATGTATATATAATAAACTTAAGGCAACATGGTCTTGATAGTATGTGTACGAAGAGAAAATGAAAATAAAAGCCAGATTATACAAAGAAAAGAGGTGGTATATTTTAAATTTGATACGCTACACATTAGCTGGAGAGAGGTTAATGCTTTACATATGCACGATGTTCATACTGAATAAGGCTATGAGGGATGAGATATCAAAAAGTGTTAATTAGGTCTAACTGCTGGTGTACTATGAAAAGTGCTTTAACTTACACCAGCATTTTTGTTCACTGGAACAAGCAGACCAACTTTGATATCTAAAATTCTAGTGAACTAGAAATTTACCTATAATCAACAATCACTTATATTAACCTACATGAATGGTTACTCCTTTTGTCAAAAAATATATATAATATATTCTTATGATTTTCAGGAACACTTACCAGTCAATTTACTCTTGGACAGATCGGAATAACAGAAGCCTAATTTTTTAAAGTCCATTCGTTGTGGTTTCCAATCCAAAGCTCCTGGAGGAAGTGCTCCCATTAATTCAATTTTTTCTTGTTTGCAGTCCTTTGTTTCTTCTATGTACTCAAAATCTTCTCCTTCCTGCATAAAATAATTGCATATGATCTCAATTCAGAAGCCAAAAAATATAACCAACCCAATAAAGTGTGGTAAAATTAAATAGTTGATAAGAAGCAGTTCTGTATTCCGTATTTTCACACTTTCTCCAAGACTGACTCTTTTTCTTCCCGCACAATGACATTGTAATCTTAATATGATGTCTGGAGTGAAATGCAAAACTGAGAATTTTTAAAATAATTTCTATTTAGCTCTACAATTGTACTACTAATATCTCTCCTTCATATCTAACCATGTCACCAACCAGTGCTTCCAATCTTTTTTTTCTGCCTGCTTATTTGTATGTCATCTTATATATTCAATAGGATAGCTCATGAAAGTCTCTTTGATACATTCTTCTTTCATAGCTCAATGCTAAAACCCTTCACCCTCTCAGTCACTTTCCCATGTTTCTATGTGCACTTTCCAAAGCCACTCCATTTTTTGCTTCCTCTCCATCTAACCCCCCCACTGCTT
>JAUUDY010364209.1:0-11454 GCA_032361765.1 Panulirus inflatus
AGACAAAGAGGCCACATTTGTTCACACTCAGTCTCTAGCTGTTATGTGTAATGCACCAAAACCACAGTTTCCTATCCACATCCAGGCCCCACAGATGTTTCCATGGTTACCCCAGAAGTTTCACATGCCCTGGTTCACTCCAATGACAGCACGTCAACCCCAGTATACCACATTGTTCCAATTCACTCTGTTCCTTGCATGCCTCTCATCCTCCTGCATGTTCAAGCCCTGATCACTTAAAATTTGTTCACTCCATCCGTCCACTTCCAATCTGGTCTCCCGCTTCTTGTTACCTCCACCTCTGACACATATATCCTCTTAGTCAACCTTTCCTCACTCATTCTCTCCACATATACAGAACATTTCAACACATTCTTGTGTTCTTTCAACCACACTCTTTTTACTACCACACATCTCTCTTACCCTTTCATTACTTACTTGAGTGAACCACCTCACACCACATATCATCCCTGCGGATAGGGGAGAAAGAGTACTTCCCACATATTCTCTGCATGTCGTAGAAGGCAACTAAACAGCTGGGTTGCCTGTGGACCAACAGCTGTAACCAGGATTAAGACCTATGTACTCAACTGAAGATCCACAAGGAATGCAATAGATGTCTTTGTATTACAGTAGGCACAAACACCAATCTTGGAGCAGAAACAATGAAAGGAATTATAGTTGGAGATTTGTTAGTGCACAGGAAAAGCAGCCCTGGACACTTGGATTTCAAAAAGAAGAAAATTATCAAGAGAGGAGGTAAACAGGTGGTGTTCAACATTAGGAAAGTTTGAATTATGACTGTAAATGTTGTAGCTATGAAAATAGAGTGGATTCCAGTTGTATGATGGCAATCAAGAGGACCCTGGGATCTGCTCAACCTCCCTCAACTGGTGATGTTGCTCTAAATCGGAGCTGGAAAATCATTTGATGAGTGTGCTGCCATGTTTTGAAATACTGAAAAGTAATCAAGAAATATGAAAAGAAATAAAGTTATGGTTAAGTTATGCACTGATGAGTGTTGTGTATGAGAATAAAAGTGTGGGGTTGGGAGATGAATGCAAGCATCTCATATGTGGGTGATGCAAGGGAAAAAAGACAGCAATCCAAGCCTGAAAGGTGGTTCATAAAAGATGTCATAGAGCTGGCTCACTCTGCCAACACCATCCCTCCCAAAACTCAAGTTGCCTGTTACCCACTCTGTATATTACAGATTTTTGTTGCAACTTTAGCATCAAGAATGGCTTCAGGTTAAAAGTAACTCTTACACCTAAACCCTTTTTTTTAGTTTTCACTAGCTCTAATTTACCCATTCTGTACTCATACCTTACATTTTCCCTCCTTGAATTGCTTTGCACTTTCTTGCATCGAACTTGAGAAGCTGTTTGCCTCTGCATTCTCTAAATTTATCAGTGTCTTCATGCAAAAGTATCTCAAATCTTTATTCTCTTGTATGTCAGCATCATCTACTTAAAGTTTACTATTGGACTGTGCTGTGCAGTTGGTCATTTACAGAAGTTAGAAACTGGACTGGTCCAAGTCCAAGAACACTGCCGTGCAGAATCCTGTTGTAAACTTCCAAATAATCAGAAACTAATCTTATTTTGATGTTTTTGTCATCACAGATAGAAAGATGTTGATTTAGTGTAAAATATGCCCACTTACTGCAACACTAACTTTTGCATACCTTCCCTTTTATGGGACCATATCAGAAGCTTTCCTATAATCTGAAAAACAAAGCTACAGTATTGCACTCCTTTTAGGCAGTGGCAATTTCCACTTCTTTAAAGTTTTTAAACAGTTGTTTTAGGCAACACTTATTTGCCCTGTTGCATGCTAAAATGCTTAATATATGTGCCTTCATTCAAATGCAGAATTTTTCCTTATTCTGGTTATTTACTGAGGAGCTTCTACAGTGAAAAGGAGAGGACAGAGGCTCACTTAAGAACCAGTTGATGTATACATTGTCATATCTCTTTCTATATAAGATAAGAATGCAGGTATAGAATTTATGGAGTTGCAAAGAAGAAAACACAAGAGTATACAGAGATAAGGGGGTTGTTAGCGTGAAAAAGAATCCAAAAGTTTTATTCCCTTATGTGGATAAACCAAAGAACAAAAAATTGAAGGTTGAGCCATACAGAGTTAGGAAAAATTTGAAATGACCTGAAGAAAGTATGCTTGACAGATAAAAATGTGAGTATATAGAGGCCTCTTCACAACCAAAGGGGTTGGCAAGAAACTAGGATTATATGAAATTTGGGGTTAGAGGGAATGATCCTTGAGACATTTCAAAAATCCAATTATGAACACTTCAGGGTTAAAAACGTTATTTTACAAAAGTCTGAGGAGAAGCTGCACAAAACTGTACAGTAAAGAGACAGTACAATAGAGTATGGTGGCAATACATTACCCCCATTTTGTAGTGCATTTTTGGCTTTTGTACTCCCACAAAGTAGCCAGCCAGCTATGTTGCACGAAAGGCTCTTTCATTTTCCTTTATGGTTTATACTGTTAACTCATTAACTCTGAAATATCTCCCAGCAGGTGCTCTTCTTTCATCTCTTGTAAGATAGTCAAATAAGTCTGGATTCTGCT
Organism: Panulirus inflatus; assembly: GCA_032361765.1. Lineage (NCBI taxonomy): Eukaryota > Metazoa > Arthropoda > Malacostraca > Decapoda > Palinuridae > Panulirus > Panulirus inflatus. The sequence goes on from JAUUDY010364209.1 coordinate 2,599, forward strand.
TAAAAGACTTCACTTCCTTTATCCTACTTAGGGTAAAATCACTAGCATTATGCTTAAAGTCCTCACTAAGGACAGAAAGCAGCAAACAAGTTCGTTATCAAAAATGATTATTACATGGAGTTCCTTACTCAGTGAGTGTCTCAGTAAATTAGAATGATGCAGGCAGAATGTGGGTAACAAGAACTTGGTTGACATGGTTATCTCACTTGCATATTGCTGTATACATCTTCATGCCAGAAGTAGCTTGTGGCTCAGTGGGTAGAAAAAATACCATAGATGATCACATTTTTTGTGCCACAGGAAAATGGTACATGTACATATTTTAAGAGTGCCATTATGTTAAGAGTGCACAGTTTAAACGCAGTCAATGATACTGTGGTAATCAGGAGACTACTGTTCAGTATCGATGAAGCATTTGATCAGTCAGATGAGAAAAACTTTCAACAGTTAGCATTTAAGATAAAGATTTCATGTTTTAGTTTTATATGTGGAACAAATCTTATTATTTACTGATGTTGGAGATATCATGCGTCTGGCAGCATATTTCAGTCGTAGAAGTCAGATGACAGTAATTTCCACTTAAGTTACCCCATGGTGTTGACAATGTAGGGATTCAACTTTTGTTTACCGTCTATGCATGTAGGGATATTTCAGCAGTATCAGTTTTGGTGAAATATTTCCTTTACCAGAAACTAACTGTGGCTCATAAGAAATAGTCCTTGAAAGTAAAGGCCTGTATTATTGCTTAGAAACAACAACAAAAAAATGTCTACAAATGAGATTTCAGGCTGTAATAGTATGGTCAAGTATATCATCTATACATTTTTAGGCCTTCTTTGAATGTCAATCCTTGTAGAAAAGTTGTGTTTGGTCATCTTAGGAAGACCAATAAGGTAACTGATAGCCTGATGAAGAGTTAAGTGTTGAAAAACTCATCCCTGTCAGTTATCAGTCATCTATTTGGTCTTCCAGACCCAGCTATTTTGGGAAGGATGACATTAGAAGGAAGTCCAAAAAATTTCTGTATGGTAGACTTACCCCTGCCGGTACATCTTGAAATCTTGCTTGTAGACAAATTTTCTCGCTTCCAAGCAAGAACATGGGCCTTTTATCTCTGGGACAACTTAAGATCCAAAGTTATTTACTGGTAGAGGAAAAATATCTAAACACAAGGATGGTGAGCAATTCACATTCTTCCACTCCCAGTACCATGTGGCAGCAAATATCACCTAATTTTTAAGACTCCCATGATGCCAGACATTTGATGTTCTCGCCATGAGTAGGTAATAGAATTTGTTCTCTAGATATACCTGATACAGGAACGCCTTATTTTAAGCAGTAATACTCAGATTTTTATCATGCATATACTGTTATTGAAAACAGGATAACATCAATACATAAAGTCAGAGAAAATTCAACACTCAACACTGGAATTAAATGGAAAAAGACAAAGAATGATAGCAAAATCAGTGATGTTACTGCTGAGACAAAGCATAGATGATTGCAGTATGGAACAGGTCCTCAAAAACACATACAACAAGGAGGATTTAAGGGCCGTGTTGAAATAGTATAAACTTGTAAGTTTGACATCTCGTGCCATAAAAGTATTTGAAAGAGCAATAGAAAATAGAGGCTACATTACCTAACCAACAGTAACAACATTAATCCTGGAATGGTTGATATGGTCTGAAAATTCCACTATGTAGTGTGAAAAGAAGAGAAAAACCAATGAACTCATAGATTGACCTTCAAAAGTAACAGAAATAGAAATTCACAGGTCATGTTTTATTCTTTCCAGTAAGCTCATTTCTTACATTACTCAGTGTTTCATATACAGGCATAGTGTGCATGGTCCCTAACATGAATATATTTAGAAATACTCTACCTCTTACCCAAACAATCTGGGTGAGGGGAGATAGGGTACCATTTGTGAGGAGGATATTGAAAAAAGATTTCTTTATAATGAACATTTAACTTTGATTCCATGCACACATTTATTTCATAAACATGTTTAGCATTGGCAGTAAATATAATCAATATATAAGTAGAAATATTACACTTTTCACACTACAAATAAGTATACAGAAGTCCCTTGCCAATCACAGGACATAAACTTATTGCTCATACCATTATGAAAAGAGTTAAAGTATTAAAGAGAATGGAGATAGATGTAGCAATGAAATTTCTCTGTGATGTGTTTGGCATTCGTTGGCATTTTCACAATTTTTGGTGTTAAGAAGTTGTGTGATAAACATTGAAATCCTACACTAGATGTGACATGACTAATAGCAGTTGCGAGCGTAAAACTCTGCATAATGAAGTCTGAGGATCTTCATAATGAATGGTTTTGTTTGGTACATAGTCCTATTCTGGACCAGTTCTTATAGAAAAGGTCAAAGATTTTCGTAATGATTTAGAGAATATTGCAGCATGTAATTACCCTCAAGGTTGGTTGCTATAGCTTAAGAAAAGCATAGCATTCATCATTTGAAGGCAAATGATGAAAACTGTCAGTAGTGAGGCAAGAACACACCAAACAGTATAAAACATGGTAGTTGCACTTCACAGAGTAGATGATATATTGACCCTTAGACAAAACAGGTAAAGTGCAGTTGGGGGAAGAATAGGTGGTGAAAACATTGTCCAAATCCAACTGCTTCTCATCAGGGTAAGCTGAAAGACGGTGTTACAATTCTTTAATAGCCCCACCTTATATCAGCATTCATAAGGGCACATAGTCACTGATGATCTAAGATATCTAGACCCATGTATTGAACTTTTAATGCAAGTACATAATTGTAATATCCTTTGAAGCATGATGCCAAGCAATTACATTTGTCCCTTCCCTTAATATTTGCATAGGTAAGCAGAACAAGCTCTCTTTCCAGTCTTTGATCTCAAACACCTCTCTCCTCAGCTCCATTATGCATTATACATGTACTTATGATAACCAAGTCACAAATGAACTTTCTGATTGGCAGTTTCTCACCACTGGCCACCATTAGATAATAAATAGCATGCTGAAGCTTAAACTTGTGTAACCACCCAATTGAATACTTGTGTAGTGTACTGATTTTCAAATCAACACGAAACTTTGATCTTTTCAGCCAGCACCGGGACAGCGATAGGAATGCCTTCACTGTGGCATTGATGAAACCACCTATGAAGGACACTATCAAGACCACTAGATCTATTGCTAAAGGTCTTGATAAAAGACCACTAGATGTACAGTTTTACAGATATCAATGCCCTTGTTTGAATGATTTTTCAGTATAGAACTTCAAGATCTTTTTATGCTGTGTTTTAAGATCATATGGGAGATTAAACCCACTCTGCTGCTCATAAAGCTTTGTCACTGTCTAACCTAAAGGAAGTTTTTCTATTATTTTTACTTTTCTATGAATGTAAGCAGATTGTGCTTGCATTTCACAATATAAGAACCACACTTATTAATTGAAAGTGATTTTTCATTACAAACTGTTTTATTAGAAAAAAACAAAGCCGTGAAATGGGTGGGGAAATGCAGCTGCATACACTATATATGCTGTAAGCAATGGACTAAAGAGATGAAATTGTTGAGCAGTACAGTAAAGTGGAAAGGTGTAGTACCAAACAACAGACCAGTAACATTCTGAAATATGACCAACATAAATAGATAAAGTCGCAATTCTCTGCATGCAACCTGACTGTATGATACCTTGAGGCAGATTGAGACTGAAACAAAGCAAGTCTACCTCAAGCTACCAAAAACAAGTGCAATATGAGATTCGCATGGTGTGGCATTTAAAAATTTTTCTATTATTATCTGCCCGGTCCGTTAAATCTGAAATCAGTTTTATTGGGGACCTACTTGAACTGCTGTGCAGCATATACACCATGCCATTTCAAAACAGTGGCTGAGCAACAAAGTACTTCAAAGCCTGCCACATTCAAAACTAGTCAGTTTCAAAAATATCTGGATTTCTGGAACTTTTTGTTTTCTGGAATCTGGATAAATGGTTCGGTACCTTTAATAATAGTAATGGTGGTAATCTTATTAGTAATAATAATTTTTTTCTTTCAGAAAAGTTGATAAAGTAAGATATGAATGGAGGTATGGTATCATGAATGGAAGTATTGCTGAAGTGAAAGACAGAATACTAGGGGGTTATTGACAGGGAGAATGATGGAATGTGCAAGAAATTCGTATAGTAGTTTACAGCAGTTTAATTGATACCAGACAAAAATGGTTGAGAAGAACAGAGTGAAGAACTTTAAATGTATCTTCCATATTAGGGTTCTGTATGAGCTACCTTGTGTATAGAAGGAATTGGTGTATTGGGTATGGAAAAAAACAGACTGCTGAAAGATGGGGTGTGTGTATTGACTCATTGATGAGAACTTTCATAAGTATTCTTCAAAATTATGAAAAAGTGTGATTTTAGACAGTTTTCATGTGTACATTTTTCTTTTATAAAAGAAATTACTTTAGATGTGAATTGCTCCCCTGATCAGTAACCCATCTCTGTGCCTATTGTGATCAAATAATTTTTACAACTGTTGGTGTAATATTGATTAATCCATATTTTCTATTAACTTTTAACCATCAGGAATAAGACATTACAGTATTTAATGGTCATGGTAGTCATAGTAATGTTATCCCTCAGTTCCTGACCAAGCAGCCATTGAAGCGGCTAGGTTGCAGCCATAAAGGTGAGGAAGACGTCCGGACTCATCCCTTCTTCAGAAGAATTGACTGGGAGAAACTGGAGAATCGAGAAGTTCAGCCCCCATTTAAGCCTAAAATTGTAAGTACCCATTGTTTAAGAACTTTATTTCCATTCCTACCTGGATTTCAATTGGAAGGCTTGATTAGAATTTTCATAATCACACAAGTGCTGATGGACATATTGTGATTAGTTGCAAAGTACATTTATATAGTTCCCAGAAAGGTTAAGGTATTCATGCATCTGATCGTTAATGTAAGTCTTTAATCAATCACCAGAAATATATAGTAGTAAAATTACTAGAAAGACATACCAGAAGCACCATACAGGTAATTGTTATTCTCAGATATAGTTATTTCCTTTTTTTTTATTTGAACATCCTCTGGTGATAAGTAGAATAAAGATCCAGAAAAAGATTATTGCAGTTTAGGTATTTCAAATATAGTGAAGTCCAGGTAGGATGATATAAGATAGTGAACCTACTCTGAAGTGTGGCTGGTAAACAAGAAGAACATTGTTTCAACAAAAGTGACATAGTGGAAGCATTTATAACTAGTGGGAAACTATTGATTAATTCAATGAATTTAAAAAAGATTGATGCTTATATACATTGGCCAGGGCTATGCAGGAAATTGGAAACTTGGTAAACATCCTGAACCAATTGTACTTATGCAAAATTCATTTTTATCATTGAGTATTTAGATCTAACTGACTGAAAGCCATTTCAGTAAGTTGGTTAAACTGTAAAAGTAAATACAACCATGATGATAATACTGTACATTGCGAATTGTGGGTTGAATAGTTAGATAAAACTTTGAATGCTAGAATTATGTACCCAACCCTTAGGGATATTTTTCAATTTCACTCTCTTTCATTCAATAACCTGTGAGGGCCAAGTTATTAGATTTATGGCTAATATGCTTTGAATTTATCCTGCATTATTGACTGAAAAGTTTTGTATCGAAAAATGCATCTCCTATAATCATCACATTGTTCTTCTTGAATTACTTGCTGAATTTATGTAAAGTGTTCTTAGGTAAAGTAGCCAACTGAATGGATTGCAGAGTAATAAAGTAGAAATAAAGTAGAGCAATTGCTAGAAATGTAGTAGAGACTGCTAGTAAAAGTCATGTTAAATATTGCAAGTAGTGTGGCATTTTTGCATCATGTGAAAAATATTTACTTTGCACTCTAGGAGAAAAACTTGGTCTAAATGCTCATGTTTTTTTTTTAAATGACTATTTATGAATAAATTACTCCAAAGAGGACAGGATATTATATAAGCCTAAACATATATTCTTTGCAATATCTTTTATGTTCCCAGGCATATTCTTTATATTCAAACAACTTTCTCTTTCATATAATCTGTTGACTTGCTTCTTGTGCCGTCTGCCCTCTGTGGTCACTACATCTGCAGCTTGATTTTACTATGTTTACTTTCCACATATCTTTCATCAGCTTTTTGTGTGTTTGGTGATGGCCATTGGCTAAAGCTAGAAGACTGCCCCATTCTTTGCCAACCAATTGTTACATCCATATTTAATCATACAGTTATATGATTCAAGTTAATGTGTCTCTTTTAATGACCTTTGATGAGTGAAACTAAGGATGTAAGACAAGTTGGTGAAGGAGGCTGTCATCTTGCACAATTGCTTATCATCTGCATTTAACAAAATATCAGATTAATTAGCACTTACATTTGTCAGTTGAGTGAGTGTGTGGGACAGCTCTGATGGAACTGGAATTTATTTGTTCTATATTAGGTATGAGTTAAAGATGATGCTTTTACTACCACTGGCTGTATCAGTGGATCTGTAAGTCATGTTAACTTTGCTACAGGAGATTTCGAATGGTATGGTGCCGTACTTTTCAAACCTTTGTGCATGATATAAGAATGTACTACATTGCATGATAGCATGATAAATTTTAATGCATGCAGTTTTTTAAAGTAATAGCAATTGAGGCAGTTTCACTCACAGGAAACTGTTGACCACAACCCATCATATGTTAGGAACTTGTTTGTACAGTTGTCATGTCCATAGCATCAGGCCAGTTACTTTACCGTACAGTTCTTTGTGAACATATGCTAGTTATGTAACTACATAAAATTTGTTACCATTTGTAGCTCTGGTGTTCAAGACAGAGCTTCGATTGGTATTGGTAAGGAAATAAGAGTTTGTAGCACTGAAAACTGACTTTTTACTTCCATATATTTGAAGATCTGTGAGATGACCAGCCTCAGGAGGGTGTTATTTTTGATGGTTCTTGTATTAACCCTGCCTGAGACCAGGTACCCCCTCCCACTCCTGTAACACCAAAATTGTTCGTATGAATTTCATTTCCCAAGTAAAAGCATTTACTACATTCACATGATTTTCCACCTCTTCCATGTCAGATGCTTTTTAAAAAATTTTGTCTGTTACTCCTTGATCCTCAATTTGAATTATGGTCATCAGGTCTACAGCCTTTAATTGTATCACTTACCTCACTGGTATTTTTGTCTGTACATTATGTAGATACTGTTTTCTTATCACTTTGATAATAAACAGTTTAGTCAAGCTGTTTTGTCATCATAATATAAGTTATTTGGTAGACTGAAACAGTTTCTCCACCAGCTTTGAAATCCTTGAAAAATATGCCTTCCTTAGATTCCCCTATTCTTTTGTAGGTTTTTCTGTATTTCAAATTTTTAGTATTTTTAAGTATTGTTATCCCATGTGATCCTCCACTGTATGTTCATCTGTAAGTATAATGTCTGTAGACTTACTTACTGGCATTATACTTAGGTTTAGCATATATAATACCAGTATTTCCACATTTCAATTTTTTTCCTACCAAAATTATCCCTTCTTGAATTTCTTCCATTTAGTTAAATGTTTTCTTTATATGATGGAGAGCCACATATGAAGTTGCAGGTATCCTCCCTGCCTGATTTCTTGATTACGCTTTTCATATTTACTGATGAAAAAGAAATTTAGATTTCCTGCATCAGGTACTGGAGTACTGTAATAATGCACTTCACCTTTATTTGTATGTCATATCCCAGTTAACCCATCATCTTTATAATTCTTTCACGTGCTACTGGCTTCCATTATGCATTTTGCCGCGTGGGATTGAGCTTGTTTTGATTTGGGTCGTTGCAATGATTAGAAATACATGGGTCTTAAGCAGATTCATTTTCAAACAGAAGAAAAAGAACAGATTTTACCTATTCCATGCCTCATGTGAATTTTTATAAGAGCGAAGTCCTTTGGGTTCTTTAAACACTTATTTTTTCCAGACAGCTTTAGACTACCAATTAAATGAAAGACTTTAGTTAAGGGGTACTCACTCGACCTCAAAAGTTGTATTATATTTCTTCTTATCTATGGTTTGATTTACTCAAAAGTGGCCCTATGCCATGGTACCTTGAAATTTAGCTGCCTAGCCAACTTGAAGCTAACGAGCATAATTCAGGAAGCATTTGCTCCCTGTGGATATGAATGAGCATTTTTTATTACATTGTGCAAAACCCATATGGCCAAAGTATTGTTAATTAAGCTTTAGGTTGCTGATATCATTCTAGGATTCAAGCATTTACATAAGCATAACCCAAAGTTTTGTATAGCTGATAAGAATCAGGTTTGTGCATGATATATCAAACCCCCTGATACTGTAGGTGACGACAATATCTTTACTGTATAACTGTTCTTACCGTTACTGGACTCTGCCTGCTTTTGAGTATGCTGTGAGTGAAAATTTGCCTTCTTTGAGGTTGCATTATCAGAGTACAATCTCGTCAAAGAATTGCTCATTCCAAAGGAGTTTATTCTTTTCTCTGCTATTGATAGTAATGCAAAATTGAAGCTAGAAGAGCCCCTTAGGAAAGGGTTCTGGGAAAGTATGGTACTAATAATGTTGAAAATATTGAAGATAATGATGATATGATGATAATGATGATAGTAATGATGATGATAATGATAATAGTAATTATAATTATAATAATAATAATGCTGTCCAAAAATACTAGATTTCTCACATTCATATTTATACAGTGCACTGTACAGATAATGATAATAGTAATAATTCTTTTCTTTCAAACTATTCGCCATTTCCCACGTTAGCAAGGTAGCATTAAGAACAGAGGACTGGGCCTCTGAGGGAATATCCT
>JAUUDY010364429.1:0-11454 GCA_032361765.1 Panulirus inflatus
GAGAGAATCCGCCCTGGAATTAAAGTAGTCAACTTAAGCACAGACCATGTGTTTTAACAGTTGATCTTTTCCCTCCTTCCCTACACAAAGATACATAGATAACATCACAACATTTGATGACCTGTTGTCCTAACCAATGGATGTGTAGCTTCCAGAATGCAGCCTGAGCCTCATAAAGACAGAAGGGACTCCTGGAGCAGAAAGTAAGTGGGTATATATGTAAGATTACTATCTATGTGTTATGGAAGGAGTTTTACACCCATGTTACCCCATCTCTTAAACTTGTATATATGTAGCATGTCTTCACTTCTATCTATGATTATAAAGATAGTTAAACAGAGCAGAAAGATGCAGATCAGTGGTGTTGTAAAGACTAGATAGAGACCACTTCTGGTTAACAAAAATCGATAAAATACATAAATAAATGAGACAAAAGGAAAAAGGAGTGTAGTAGCCACATTGCATTAAGACAAGCAAAAGTGTTTGCCTGTCATGAAGACTATAACAGTGTTTTCATAAAAAAAAGAATATAACAGTGTTTTCATAAAAAGAAAGACCATGGAGAAAAAAAGAATATGAAAAAATCAAAGAGGAAAAAAACAAATGTCAATATAAGTCAAATAAGACCAGAGGACAGATCAACCATAGAGCAAGCAAAGAAAGACCAGGTATTCCACGTAGTTGGTGAAAACAGCTAAATGTAGTGCCTATGAAAACACATGCTGATGGGTTGGTGGAAATTAGTAAAGTGAGTCCAGAGACAGCACACGGAAAAATCAAACGATATTAAACGAGTAGGTGCAACAAAGTTTACCAACATGAAAATCTAACACTTTCTCAGGAATACACAAAAATAAGGATGAAAAGAAAAGATATAGTAGATAAGGAACAACCTAAGTTTCAGGGACTATTAATGGATGACAGGCCATTTAAACAGCACATCAGCACAAGGTGGAAAGTAACAGTTGATGAATAATTGCATAAGAGTTTTAATAGTTTACAATCCTTTGAATCTGGTGGTCTGGAACAAATTCTAATAAAAATAATAAAGACATAACAATGCTAATAGGAAACCAGATATAAAATTTTCTAGGCAAACTTAAGAGTTCTGATAAAACCAAATTTCAATTTCAGAGAAACTGACTAAGACTTAGGTTCACACAAAGGAAGGGAAGTGCAGATGCAAATACTCAGAATGTCCAAAAAAAATTCCTGCATTAAAAGAATTCTAAGCACACTAGTCATAGAATCTGACTGCCATCAATGCTTCGCTATATTACACATATAACAGTATGGAAATAAAAAACATCTGGTACGATGTCTCACTTATGAAAGATTCTTTCATCATACTTAACTTTGAATATGTTGTAGTAAATAAAGATGAAGAGTTAGCAGCTGGATCAATTCAAGATTACAAAATAACTAAAGCAGCAGCACCAAAGGCAATTTGAAAACAGACAAGAAGGCATCCAGTGGTGTGTACTATGATTTCTTATCAGTATTTATCAAAAAAGTTACACTAATATTACAGTTATGGCTTATAAAATATTCACTAAAGCTTATCCAATAAAATTGTACCTTTATCTGAGGAGGATGTTTACAGATCTTTGAATACTAATCTTTCCCACATAATATCTACAAAAAAATTTACAATTAAGAAATTCATGACAGATTCAGGAATCAAACCTCACAAACTTTTAGGATTCTTCTATACAAAACTAGCCTATCAGCTAAACTCAAAGAGTATCTGAAATATCAAAATAGATATTTACTTTAATAATCTTGATTGCATACAAGAGAAATATCATAAAATAATATGAACATTGCAAGATGCTATCACACTGTACAAGAAATCTGTTAAATGAACACACCTGGGCTGAGGTAGGTAAGGTAATACAGTCCCTGCCCCAACAGCTCTAGCTGACAAGAGCGCCAGAAACTGCAGGGTACACTGATGACTGGACTTACATGCAGGTCTTATCAAGCCCATCATTTTTTATGTAAACTCTACAATCAAATCTGAAAAAAAGACATTTTGACAGTTTAACAGAAAACACTCGCAAATAGCAATTGTACTGTAATGTAATATTTCTACTGATTTCTTCCTTGATCATGCATCTACAAATTGCAACTACATACAGTAAAAATGCAGCCATCAACTATTGATGTTAAAATCATTGAGAAACATCCTGTTTCAAAGCCCACCTCACCATGCTCCCATGTGGATTATGCCCATTTTTACCACTGGCGGTTCATATCACAATAATCATCCTCAAAATGCTAATTTAGGCCAATGAAATCATGATCCAAACAGTGGACTACCTACCTTCTTCTCTCTATCATAACAAACCCTTATCAAAAATACTCTTTTTCATCTGCTTTATAAATCTGGTTTAGCAATAATAATCAAAAGCATACTCATAATGGTAAGATAATTAATAATGCTTTGTTATAAAGCTAATAAATTTATTCAGGTATCAATGTCATGATAAATCTGTAACAAATGCAGTCTCAAATCTAATCTTCCCTCTGAAGTGCACGGTATCTCCACTCCCTCCCCTAAGCTCTCTGAAACCCAACCATCCAAAGCTGCATCCCTTCTGTACTCATAAATCTCTAATTTTAATATCTGCCATCATAACTGTATCTACTGCAATAAAGGATTTCCCATTCTGCACCTTGTGGACCTTAAGTCTCCAGATCCTAATGCCATCTGCTTCAAAAACATTCAAACCTCTATAAACTTTGCTTTTTGTACATTTCACCCATTTCCCTCCAGCTATGGGCATCTATTCATCTATGTCTTACTGCCATGAAGCACTGCTCTCTTCACATCTACCAAAAGGACTGGTTAGGCTCTACCTAAGATAATCCCAGGAGATTTGAGAACTTTTGTTTTTCCCTCCATAACAATCTGGTACTGACAATCAAGCACCTAACGTGAGCTCCTGAAGGTAATGACAACTCTTCTGAAACACTTAACGTCATTTTAACTTCAGAACTCTCTCATTATAAATATGTTATTTCTGTCTCATCAGAGTCTTCCAACCACAGTCATATTTCTATATCTTCTATTTGGTCATGCCCATTGTTAATTCCCCCAACCCCCTCCTTTAAAATGCCAATTTTGGCACTTTGGGAGAGATATGTGATCTTTGTTGCACATCTTCCTAATGATTTCCTAAGATGCTTCATATTATGCTGAATGCATAAGCAGTGGTAATCTCAGCTGTGATGGAGTCCTACACCCCAGCTTCTATCAAATCTCCCCCCCCCCCAGCCCATTACCACTATTTAGGGTTGGATTACTTCAGCTTTGATCCTAGTTTCATAGGGGACAGAGTATTAATTCATGAAACTCCTCCTTTCCCCTGAAATCTAGCCCACTTTCATTTCTGCTGAGAATGACAGCAAAGCTGTTCAATGTAAAGTCAAGCATATCTTCACAAAAAGACAGTGTGCTATCTTGACTTCTTTCCTACTTAAAAATCTCTCGTCCTTAACCCAAAACATATCAAACAAGTTGTGTAATTCAACCTTTCCCCCTCTCTTCCAACATATGAAGCTGCTGTTTTTGGTACCATATTTTTCTCTTATTTAACTTTGTAGGTTTCTGCTTCTAATCCTCCACCCATATCTCTTCCACTAAACCTATACCATTCCATATATTTTCTTCAAGCAGGGTCTTCCAAGAACTCTTCCAGCTCCAAATGATAAGGCATATGGCCCAGACAACATACTTCTTAAAGTGGCAATTCTTGCTTGCCTATTACACAAGTCTAAAACCCCAAAGTTATCCTTCCTCTTGTAGGCACGCCTTAGTGCAGCCCATTCAGAATAAAGGCGACAATTCTAACCTCTTCAACTATTATCCCAATGCTCTCCTTTCAGATACGTTTATTAGAAATTCTCAACTCTCTCTTTCTCAATATTCAGAATTCCGTTCTCATATTTCTGATCACTAGTATGGATCTTGCACTGCCAGTTCTATCGATGATCTCCTCTATGAGACTCCTCCGGACCTCCTCTCTCAAGGATATTGGAGAAACTTTTGTCATAGCCCTCACCATCTTCCTTCATAGCATCTGACAGGGTGTGGCCTAAGTCTTTGCTTTCGAAACTCCCTTCCTTTGATGCTTCTCTCTGTTTCCCTAAAGCTGTGTCCTCTCTAGCCACTTAATGAGGTAGTCGCTGATGGAGCAGCTTGTTCTCCAACAAACTTCTATCACCAATTATGTTCTTCAAGGTTCCTTCCTAACACCTAATTTCTTTCCTCTCTTTAAATATATTAAATATATTAATGTCTCTTCTGATGCTGATGAATCCAATACACACAAACCAACACACCTTCCTACCCTTCTTCCCTCTACTTCCTAATCCCTTTGCTCTTCTAAACATACATCCTCTCTCATTTTAAACATAAACATCTCAAAATGGAGAAGAAGTTACCTATCTAAATTTATTACCAGTAAAGCTGATATACAAATGTTCACTACATTTCTAAATAAGTGTACGTCATTTCCATCTATTAGTTTGAAAACACTACATTTCGGCTCTGTAATAACACTGGCATGATAAGGTTTACCGTATCTTTCATTCTGTCGTGGAAACTCTACATGATCATCATGGCAGCCTCCTCTTGGAGACTAGTAGAATGGACAATTTTCGTAATCTACCTCTAAACTACATACTCCCAAGCCTTAATACCAACTAAATAAAACCTCTGTGATATCCGGATTACTTTTAAAACATAAACCTTTACATCATCATACGAATAAACTTCAACCATTTCAACTTAAACTACTTATCATATGTTTTACAATATTTATGTTGGGAGTCGCCACCTCCAGCTTACCCGGCACTGAAGCAGCCCGGCCACTATTGTAAACAAAGTGTCCGATTCCCAAATCATCTGAGACAAAGCTGAGATTTTATCACAAGAAAAATGTCTATTCTTGTTCTTCTTCATTAACTCTGTCATCCATTATAAAATCATACAGTGGCACAATTATCTGATATTTCCTAATGTTGATTGCTACAACTAGTGAAATGAGTAATCGACACCCCAGTCGTACAAAGCCTTTCAAACAAATCAAAAACAATTTCAATACTGTAAACATTAGATAAATAGTAATGACATCGGCTAGTTTGTGTCTTGTGATTTATTAAAGGCATGACTACTGTTGTTCAGGAAGTAAATAAAGTCCAAGTACATCCGCCAATGAGTTATATAACTTATTGTGTGTTCGTTGTTTACAATAACTGCGAAAAATGAACGCCTGTATCTATCATTATTCCTTAGTCTTGTATCCATGAATCATTAACTTTCAATAAAAATATGACACAAATTATAGTTATCATGATCCGACTTGCAAACATCCCAGTGCATTATTAAGATGGCATGAGGAACCTGACGTAGCCACTATTAGAAAAATGGATGAAGTCAATTTTCAATCTGCATACAAAAAAATACAAGTACAACATGTAGATTAAATGATTTAAAAAAAGAAATTAAAATGTCTAATACACAGCGTACTCATATACCTCCCTTGTTAAGCTTTCAATCATTATCCTGATGAGTACATAAAGACATATTCTTATGTAAGCAAAGAAAAATGGTCATGATAATTCTGAACCCGCCTATAAAAACCACAATAGGATTAAAAAACACTAAATAAGCGCTATGTCTCATATAATGCGTACTTACACACCACTTTTGTACTGAACTTTCAGAAGGAAATTGAATAAAATCATGATAATTCTAAATCTATCATTCTAATCTCTGACGCCTAATCCCTCAAGGGGAAAGCCATGGCAAAAGTCTTCATAACAGTTGAAATCCAGTAAGGTCTCAAGCTTAACAGGCCAATGGCAAAGGTCACCTCCAATGCAGTGATTTCAAAGGCTCCTACTTAATGTTCCTACCAACTACTGATATCTAACATGTCTACCTAACAATCCTGCCTAATGTTAGAACCTATTACTTCTAACTAATGCTCCCAGCTAATGCTGCTACCTATTTCTACCTAGAGCTCCTGTCTTAACGTTTCTACATGCTATTTCTATCTATTGGTCCTACCATTTGGCCAAAAGGAAAGGATAGCTTAAAGCTGTTAAGAATGAGTTGCGTGAGTTACAGCTGAGAAGAATGAATCGTGCGGGTTAAGTGATGTTAAGTGTTATTTGTGACAAGGAGAGATTGTATGTTTAATAGAGAGAATACCAGCAGTTCACGTGTGGGTGAGGCAGAAAGGGTTGCAATTTGGCAATGTAAATACCCATGGGGTAATATACCTCCCTGGTCGGTGGCTGCCTGTTGGCACTTAATTCTAAACCTGTACAGAAGATACCACAATTAGCTAAACTATTTCAAAAAGCGCTTTTCTCTAATGCAATTCACACTGAGGTACCACTCTTGTGATGAGCTTTCATCATGTTGGCGAGTTTATAATCAGGTTAGATTACTCTTAACAGCTCTCAGTTCTCAAATACAGTGTGTACTTATATATTCTTGTGTTGTCTAGTTTGTAATTTGTCCTCCATCACCTCATCCCCCTTCAACGAATACTGGATACAATCCTAAGCAAATTATAATGGATTTTTCAACATGACATACATACCTAAATGTCGTGAGGGTGAATTTCATGACATTTCACCATGAGATTTTTCTATTATGACGACGTCAGAATTGAATCCCTCACTAAAACACTTGACTAGAAAGTGGTAATATGTCATAATACACTCACCACAAATCATTATCCCCTTATGTCAGTTAGTTTGTCAAAGTTGTGTTAACCTGACCAAATTGTGTGATGTCTCAACCGTAGTAAAAAATAATTGGAATACGATGAGCGGACGTCTAGCCAGCGGCATTTTGGCTAGTACATAGAAATATTGATAAATATATCTGATATTGTTGATGTATCTCTGGATTATATGGCTTTATTTAGTCAAAATCGAACCATAGCATGTGAGACGTTGTCTGTTGGTCATATGGACTATTCTAGACTGACTCGTTAATAAAGACCATCTACCTCAAATCATGAAAAACAAATCGAAAATCACACAAGGACCATCTTCGTACATTCACGATCAAAGACTTTGGCTCATGATCATTCTAATACCGTACAGGTCAAAGACCCTGCAGCATTTACCATGTCACATGATGATATATGTGTATGGAGGGAGGCTGGAGTGGTGGTAATGGCTGGTGTTGCTAAGCGGGTTGTCAACTGTTGCTGTGTTGACACAAATTTGTTTACTTTGATGATGGTAGAGATAGAAGAAATAAACCTTGATCAACTAATTTTCTCAGGGATCCGTAAAGAAGTAAAGTTAATTCTTTGTTCTTGGAACACCGAAGATTTTCTTCTTTTTTTTTTTTCTAATGTCTTGTGTTCGAGCTTGTCGTCAGTCTTGACAATTACCATAGTCTTTTCTAGTATTACCTCTCCCTTTCAGAATACAAGTTTTAAATATACCAACACTAATGTTAAACAATCAGGATGCACGTGATACAATAGATATATAACGCAAGAGATGTAATATTCCACAAGATAACAAGCAAACGATTCCTTTGGAGAGATAACCTTTCTCCTGTAGAGATCATTATTCAGTGACTCAGGAAAGATAATAACAAGTCAGTCTGCTTACCCTGGCGGGGAGAAAACTCTTTTGTGATCACAGACGACGCCATGCAGTCTATGCAAAGGTGTATAAGTCTCCAATATAGACACACACCCCACAGTTACCATCTGCCGTCTCGGGGTATTATAATAAACCAAACAGGCTTCACCGTGAGTGCTCTAAATGTAAAGAGCAATATAATGAGCCGTGGCAGTCTCATGCTGTGCCAGGCCACCTCCGCCCAAGACTTAAACCTCAGCTTAATGGAAAAAAGAAAAAAGACAACCCAAGGCAAATTGAGAATGGAATGTTGTTGGTTGATTGGCTTGTGTTTATTGGAAAGAAAGAACGAGATAAAGATAAGAAAAATAGTCTTGTGATAAATATAGATACAGCAGTAAATCCCAACTATGCCACACATTGAAAAGGGACCTCTAAGTTTCCTAGTCCTCAGAAAAGAGGCCATCCTGTAAGACAGACTTTAGAGTTAACTTATGATTTCTGAAATTATAGAGGAGACCTGAGCTACGAGCATGATGGCTAAGTGAATTCTCTTTTCCAAGGTATTTATGGACGTAGGTCACGGAATATTCTGAGGGTGAATATTGAGCGGCCGCTCGACAAATATTCTTCGGCGCTGAGAACTTCATCAGATTTAATGGAGACTTTGCTCAAGCCCTTCGTCAGTAGTAAAACCTTCGTTCTCGTTGAAATTTTTTTTCTGCATAGAATTTTTTTTTTTATATAAAATTTCAAGAAAATGCAATGTCTCTTCTTGCTTGCCAGTCTATTGTGCAGCGTGTTGTAAAACGGCAGAAAGTTTATACTGCTGGAACACAAGCTGGCGTCTCCTCTCGTGGGTCATTGATCTGGGACAAGATAAGTATCCTCGATGGGAGTTGCCTCAGATAACGCTGATTAATACATACGCTGGGGAAGGAGATAGAGTGAGTTTGTTCGTTTATGATGGAAGAAATTCTTTCGTTCTTGTTCGCGTGTTCATGTATGTGTTCATGTGGATGAGTGTGTATGTATGTGTGTGCGTATTTGTGTTTCTATGTGTTTATCTTATGTATTTGTCTTCGTGATTGCTCTGTGTGTGTGTGTGTGACTGGGAGAGAGTCTTACACTCATGTTGCCCCGTCTCTTATTAATATTGTATATATGTGCCGTGTCTCTACTCCCCTGTGTATAGACACATGCGCATACATCAGCTTAAGTCGACTACCCATTCATTGACTAGATCCGAGAAAGGATAAACACCTAAGATGGGTGTGGGCCAACTGCCCCGCCCAGGATTCAAACCCATGTGGTCCAGGCCTCGAGGAGCGGGCCGGTGGTGACTCATGGTCGATAAATGTAACCTCTACACCACGAGGGCCCGTGTGTGTGTGTGTGTGTGTGTGCCAACAAGAGATGAGTAATATTGATTTTTCCCGTCCCTCATCTGAGTATGTTGATCCTCCGAGTTCTAGAAATATGTATATTTCTTGTACACGTTTACGTTCTTTATTAATATAGTCCATCTGTCAGTTATTTTCTCGCGTAAAATGAAGTATGTCCTTACATCTCTTCCCTGTTTTCTTTTCTTAATAATTCCACGTATGTTTCCATATAAATTAATCAGTTCAAAATCATTAAGTTAAAGAAATATTTCCTGCTCGCCTTTTTTTTATTCTTGAAGTAAGCACTTACCATGGTTCCACCCTCCCTACGTAAATCTGACCCGCTCATTCGAATTTTGTTATAGATGCATGTTTTCACACTCTTCTGATCACATGAAAAATAGCCAAGATTTCTGTAAAATCTAAAAGGTCAATTAGTCGGATTTGATGTGAGTTGTTTGCTAAGAGAAGTCCTGGTTGACGAAACCATTCACTTTTTTGACTTGGTTAACCTGTGTTTAATTTTCCTTAACAACCGAATGAATCATAGTGTTGGTAGAGGACAGTGTTTTCATGGCTGAGGGAACTTATTACGAGATAAGTGCGGCATGGGTTATGAGGAATCCTCCATATCCTGTTCTGGCTAACGTATTGATGTAATGCCTTAAAACTGTTTTATCACAAACAATATCTTTTTCCAGTCAAATACAGCTGTGGTATGTAATTGATTTGTTTTCCCTGTGGCTTGTCGATAGAAAATTTCATGAATTCTTATCAAAGCTTAACTGCTTCTATCATGTAGTTAAATTCTAGTCTGAATTGGATAGTAATTGGTTTGTCTTTTAGATGCAGTGACTGATATGGAAAATGACAGTACTAGATTATTTGTATATTAGACACAGATTTCACCTCACACATACACTTGTACTCCACTCAGGATGCTCAAGTGAGTTGTGTCTTCAGTGTTATGATGGTCATGCAGGAGTCTATCATCCTTTGTATGACAAAGGGGATGTTGGAGAAAGACTTAAATAAATGGCATTATTGAACGTCTGCATTATCCAAAATGGTTAACTTTTCCTTCACATCTGGCGGAAAGGAAAGCGATAAGAATTGTATTCACGCGAGTCAGATACCCTTTCTGATAACAAAAGAA
The DNA here is from genome assembly GCA_032361765.1 of Panulirus inflatus. Lineage (NCBI taxonomy): Eukaryota > Metazoa > Arthropoda > Malacostraca > Decapoda > Palinuridae > Panulirus > Panulirus inflatus. The sequence continues at coordinate 10,168 of JAUUDY010364429.1, forward strand.
AAAAGACATTCTATATCCTCATAGTGAAAATTTAAAATGACTAAAAGAAAATGGAAAAAGAAGATAATAACGTAAATATCCCATCTGACTGTACAAATTTCACGACGTATGTTAATAAGAAATAAGCCGGAAGACATGAAAGATTCAGGTGCACACAGATTCTCTTGTAAAAAGATATCCAGGCGATGCACAGATGGGTGAAACAGGGAGATAACTAAGCAGAAGAGTTTATGAGCACAGGCGAGATGTTAGAGATGAAAATGAGAAAAGTGCTGTTTTCTGTCATGTTAGAGATCCCAATCGCGTAACTGACTACAGATAACTGTCACCTAGTTTTGAGATTGAATGGGTTGTTGAATCTCGTCTAATTAGCTCCATACAAAATGTCAGTATACCAGAATGACAACTCTCTTTCAAGAGATGATGTGAAAACTATCACGGGAGGAACCTGTCATCCTGCTGGATCAAGACCTGCAGGTTTCAGGTCATGTCACAATGGGTGGAGCGACGTAGTGTTCCCCAGGTCATGTGTTAAACAGATGCAAAGATTAACAATGTCTGTATATATGTTGGTCACCTCTGCCATTGTTGATGTCAGTCGGTTGAGAAGGGTCTGAGAAGGGCCAAAACTGTACTGGAACCAAGAAAAAAAAATCAACTATAAGATATGTGCATTATCTTCATACTTCGTGCATCATTTCCCCTCCCTTGCGTGGGGTCAAGAGGAGCTATAGTGGACGACTATGAGTAACTTGGGATTTAGAGATGACAAACGTAACTAGGTTAGGTTTCCTAGACTGGAAAATTCTGTTCAGTCTCCTTTCCTCATTGCCTCTTCATATTTTTGTGTCCCTCTTTCTAGTTAGCATCCCTACAATATATTACGACAACAACACCATCCCTCACAGATCCGGGGGCCACATGGTTAGTTATGAACTATACACTATGGTTGATTTTGAAGACAGCGAACCTCTCTACGACTTACATAGAACTCACACGAAATCATCAGCCTTGAGAAAAATTGCCAAACAATAGATAAACTGTGCTAAAGTAACACTGAATTCCTCCTGCAGTTCAACAGGACACCATTGTTTAAATATTCAGTGGAAGAGAACAAGCCTGTTTAAATTTGAGTTATGAAATCACATTTTCCGTTATACGAATTCGCGCAGAGTAGTAGGGATTTTTTGGATGATCTAGCCAGTTCTCACCTCCCCAGACCATCAACAGGGATCAACTCAAGCTTCATTTCCCATCATGAATTCAACCTGTTGGAGTATTTAGTTA
>JAUUDY010364539.1:0-11454 GCA_032361765.1 Panulirus inflatus
ACTTTTGTTTTTGAAATGTCCTCATGTAACGTGCAGGACGGGCAGGCACAGGTAGGACCTGCCCGTCCTGCTGGGCCAGGGGCATCCATCCTGCCGTGTGACAGTGTGGCTCTTGTGTGAGGTATTGGCCTCGCCAGCCGCTGCTCCCGCTTCGTCCCCAACCGGGAATGATTTGTATGATGCCAGACCACAACTGCTGGACGGTACGACCCTTGTGCACGACGGTACGACCCTTGGAAGACGACGTTACGACCCTTGAGCACGACATTACAGTCCCTTGGGTACGATAGTCTGGCGTTTGACCTGACCTGACCTGACCCAAGTTCAGGTGTCAGGCCAGGTCACCCTACCATCCTACTGGGGGAGTCACCCATGGATCACACCGCCCTCCTCACCTACCTACCTACCTACCTACCTGCCTGCCTCCCTCCTCACCTACCTACCTACCTACATACCAGCCTACCTGCCTGCCTGCCTCCCTCCTCACCTACCTACCTATCTACCTACCTACCTACCTACCTGCCTACCAGCCTACCTGCCTGCCTGCCTGCCTTCCTACAAGCCGTGTATGACCAGATGTCTTCACCACAACCTCACTCATTACCATGCAGTTTACACCACCTACCACCACTACCAACACCAACAGCCATTAACTCTAGAGCCACTTACACCACCACCACCATCATTGTGGTGATGGTGGTGTTGGTGGTAGTGGTGATGATGGTGGTAGAGGTAGTGGTGATGGAAGAGGTAGTGGTGTGATGGTGGTAGAGATAGTGGTTGTGATGGTGGTAGAGGTAGTGGTAGTGATAGTGGTAAAGGTAGTGGTGGTGTAGGAGGCTTTCAGCAAATTACCTGAAGGCCATTCCCTTCCAGCAGAAGGCCACGAGCGTCCTTCCTTCCTTACCTGAAGGAGACGATGCAGAAGGAGAAACAATTTTATCTAATGTTATTTTCGATAGAGCGACTCAAGGGGCGACCATCAGCGGGGCTACTAATGGCCGGCTCAATTTCGATTTGTTGATAAAGCGTTTCTTTCCCTCGGCTCTGTTGAAACGGAACGAACTCAAGATCAACAGTTATGAACTTAAAACTCTGAGACAGTAAACACACTTGGTATTGTCGTAACGTCTGATCCATTTTGTAAATCCCACTCTACAAACAAACAGCGAACCATAACGGCTCATCCAAACGTTACGGCTACATCCAACGGAAAACGAACAAAGTCCAAACCCCCTCGGAACTGGCGCAGGTAACAACCCTAATTATGGCCCCATTAACATAATCATCAAAGCGAAGTTCTCAGGCCATGCCAGATATCTATCTGCTTACTGTTGTGCCGGTCTTGGTCCGGCACAACAGTCAAGATATTGGCAGACTTGAATTTCAAAGACGAAGCCTTTAGAATCATACTCAGCTTCAAAGGAGTGAGTAATACATGGAGAGAGCCAAGTACACCTAGTGTTAAGATTTAGAATACTCGAAACAATCCTCATAGTTACAGTAGGTTTGTTACAAGCTTCTGTCTGGTTATGTAGGTTAATGTCTCCACAAATGATCAAGGACACATACGCCCATGCAATACGTGAATATATATGGTCCCAAACAACCCCCAGGCATGTGAGATGTATTCGTATCTTCACCTCCCGTGCAGAATATGGATGCCATAGCACATCACGCCATCCTGGTAGATAACTAAATACTATCATACCTGTCGATCCAACCTAAAAGTAAATGTACATAATCCTCACTTTCAACGTATTAGGGAAAAAAAGAAGATAACACCTTTATCATCAGTTCCACCGAGTTATCTTGCCACCCAAACCTTCGGGATAAATCAAATGGACCTTTACGTGTCTGCGGGTCCTGCTCTCCTTCGACGTATTGCCCTTTTGGGCAAGCAAGGTCAACCACGGAGATTACATCGTGGCAAACGAGTTCTTATTATTATTGTTGAGGTTGGCGGACACACAATGCCTCGTTGTTCCTCACCAGAGCGAGCACGAGATAAAGCCGAGAGGTCGGTGCTTACTAGCAACGTCTGTGTCTTCCCTACAGTCTTGGGAAACTCTGGTTTACAATGGCTGGCAAATGTATATTTCCTTCTGTGGATCATTTTTATCACTTTTTTTTATCCCATAAGATGATGTCTATCTAGATTATCCTTCAGGTCACACTAGAGATAATACGTGGATTATCCTTCAGTTCTGAGAGATTCTCACACCCTCGACTTCATGTTCTTCATCCTGGCTTTGGCTTTGAAGATCATACGAAACTTTGGAAATCATTCTGGCGTCCCTACAATCCCACACCAGACGTGTCCCAGCTGCTGTGGTAGTCATGACGGAAGAGCATAAAGGGATGTGAGAGAGTTTACCAGCCAGAAGGTGTGTGTTTCCGAAAAGGCACTAGGATGTGACAGAGTTTACCCCTGAAGGTGTATCTCTTCGCTTTATGTGAAGCAGGTTAGCTAACGTGCATTACCCACAGCGCAGTCCAGGCCGAAGGCAAGTGAGACACAAAATAGTTACCTGCACCGAAAGAATCTAGTTGTCTTCACCCTCACAGAGCGAGTGGTAGGTAAGAGTGGCTTTCAACCGGAGAACAATGCCTGCTCATTGATGCTCCATATCCCATTAACATCATCAGGGAGACAAAGTGACGAAATATATACACTTTAACAAATTAATTCGCCATGTTGAAAATTGACACCATTTGTAGCCCTGCATAATTCCTTGCTTGCCTTTCCAGCAGCATAAATATGGCAGCTCACTATGACGTTCCTCTTTAGCCTTATCACCCCTTAAAGACATATATAAACATTCCTGAAGCAGCAGCTGTGCTGAGGCAAGTTTCTGAACTAATCCAACGAGGAATCTGCATGATTCATAACACTGTCAGGAATGAGAAACAATTTCGGAATTAACCTAATTCTTGTCGGAACTTCGCTTTGAGGCTCCGCTCCCCCGTTCCCTACCCTTCCAGAAGCCGGCGCAAAAGAACGCTGGAAAAACTCGCGGTAAAATCGTTGACTCTGGATCTTCTCTGTACAGTCTTGATGTCCCAGTGTCCCTGACGGCGGTGGTAGAACCTTACGATCGCTGTGAAGATTCTTCGCCAGAACCTATGTCGCCCACTTCATACGTGTTGTACGACGCAGATGCTCTGGGAAGTTCAAACTGGCAGACTAGAACGACGAACTCCTTTAAATCCTAAGCTTCCGCCATATTGTATGTAAAGATTTACAGTGACATGGACTTATATTGCCTCCAGTATCAATACGGCCACTAGCACTGCAGCACTAATGATGGGGAGGAACCATCATATTGCCAGAATTGAGGAAAACTGTTATCTCAAAGACCGCTCTATATCCTCTATAAAACTACCTACAAAATCTACCACATTTACCAAAGCTGCCCCAAGTTTACATCGGTTAAGCTAACATTACCCAAGAGATTTCTGAACAGTTAAAAACCATTGAAGAAAAAAAAATCACCTTGATTTAAAACTACATCGAAGTTCGCCCTAACTTAGATTAGGAAGAAGGTTTTGTTTTTCTTCCGGTTTCATCACAGAGTCTCCCGTAGATGTAGTAACCATACTAGACCAACAAAAGCGATGATGGGTTTCCTCTGCTATAAAAAAAGCACCGCTTCTCGTCTGGCCAAATGAAAATATCACGACGCACCTCTGACCAGGAGAAAATCTAAAAGATCAACAGGTAAATTGACCCTGTGTACATTAATCATGATCATCCTGCCCAAGGGTAATACAATATCCATTCACATTGAACCTCCCGACGCAATTATATAATGTACTGGAAGGATACTAAGTTGAAACTTAATAACAAATGAGCTTTGACTAACCGAAGGCTAGTAGGTGGCAGGTTCCCCCCACAAAGGCGATTTCTATTTATCAAACACTCCACTGAAGCTGCGATGGTCGACATAACAGTGTGAAACATCCTCCCCTGCAGGAACACCAGTCTCTTCAGAAAACAGTATAACCACAAAAAAAAAATGGACTTCCCTAAGTGATGAATTACAACAACAGTAATAAAAACAGAAGCCTCTCAACAGCTGCGGTCGCTGTTCATCTGCAAACCTCCAGACAACACCTTTAAAGAAAGCGAAAACCTACGTCTGTCATCAATTCTCTCTCATGGTTAGGGCACACTACCCCCACCAGGACTATTGTTACAGAGTTACCCATGGCCAGAACCCGCTGGGTTGGCTGATGGCTGACTGGTGACCACTGTACTAATTTGGAAACTCAATGATGTTTTGAATCCAACGTGTGTTCCATTCTAACACATTATAAACAACATCTTCCCCAGTCTGTGCTTCGAGCAAGTCACATCTAACCCAAGAGGTCACGAAATAATTCCAATACAATCCGCAAAAAGAATAGAAATCGTAGATTTGGAAGGTTAGGAGCAGGTATAGCCCAACCAATCGAGCAGAATGGTAGAGGAAGAATTTGCTCTCTCTCGAGCGGAAAACGGAGCCAGATTCATTTTTCTTGTTTGTTAAGTCAAGCGTTAATAATAACATTCCATTTAGGGCAAGGATTCTTTCCACTAACCGGATGAACATACCTGGTTTTTCTCCATGATGTATGTCTCATACATGCAGTGTGAGTGTGTGTATTTACAAAACACTGTCTCGTATTCAGTGAATACATATTTCGACTCGGACCTAAGAACTGCTGGAGTTTACATCACGAACTGAAAAGTCACCTTTGGCAAAGCTGTATCACTGGGAGGACAGACAGTCTCCTCGAAGACTTCCAAAGCAATCTGCATTTCCCCTTTACTAAAATCAGCTCAGCCTTGGGCTGCAAGTGCAAATGTTATAGAGCAGCTTACAAATCGCCATGGGACACAGGAAACATTGTATCACTAAGTCCCTGTAATGGGCGGAGGATAATGCTACCGACAAAATCACCGCGAAGTCTTAAGTAGTTACAGCAACCTACCTCAATTCTCTTAAGGCTTCCCAGAAGGACCAGCAATACTCCAGAAAACTAAACAAATCATAGTAGCTAAGACAGGCCAGATATTTACGTCTGACAAATCCACCAGCAAGACGCGCATCATACGTCCTGCAAGACGTAATCTCATAGATGACAAATCCCCCACTGCAGAACAGACGTCAGGCTGGCCAATCCTTCTCCCTCGTACTCACAATGAGTCCAGCACATAAGTCTCAGACATACTGGTCAAAAGGCGGGCGCCTCTTGAAGGACGGGAGGCTGACAACATCTCTACCCAAGAAGTCAGCTGTACCCACACCAGGTAGGTAGGGAGGTGAACTTACATGATCACAGAGCTGGGACTGTCATATGGTCAGAAGGCAGGAACTGGACTGTGGTTGGAAAACAGATGGAGTGTGGTCTGAGAGCAGGTCATGATCTGATTACACGAAAGAAACAACAAGCGAAACTGTCGCTTACAACAAGATCCATTTACGTTTGATCTCGTCAAAAAAAAAGCATGTAAGCTAGAATGTCACTATAGTTATCTACGTTTGTTAAATATATCAAAATATCCTATACGTAACACTTTCTTTTATGTCTCATGCGTCTTTATACTTCTGAATCAAACACATCACATACGCGAATTCATTAAGCATACCTACCACCTCACCATCACCCAATAAAACCCTCACAAGGCAATGCTTTAGGTGACCACAACGCTACACAACACTCTTTATCTCTCTCATCAACTCGCGTTCCCCCAGAGTTCAGAGGCACGACGGACATACATCATCCCCTCTTACCTCTCCTCACCCCACGCCTCTCTGGACATCATGAGGGAAAAAAGTTTTTGATCAATGACCTTGGGAAAGATCTGACACGCCATCCTATGCTCCCATATCAACCATTCCCCTTCCTACACCTCTCACTATCCTACGTCATTCTGTTCTTATGGAGAAAACTTTCCTTCCAGAATATTATATTTGGATCAACCTTCTCGAAACTGTAATGTAGGAGGTTTACTCATTTTCTCACGAGTATAGGCAATCCACTCCCTAGTTCTCGAGTAACTTCCCGTTTTCGTCGGTCAATTATTCGTTTTCCTTCCAGCGCGCCGCATCTCCAATCGCCTTCTGGACTTGAGCGTCACCTCTCTCACACACACACACACACACACACACACACACACACACACACTCACTCCCCTTTGCCTACCACCACTGCAAACTGGGCAGCGGAGGTTGGCTTTACCCGTGTACAACTGGTAACACTGATGTGACACGAGCTACCACGATACACATGTCGTTTGCATTTAATGAATGGCAACATCTGTCTTATGCTAACATATCGTCCCTGTTATTGTTGTTGCCTCGTCGGACACAAACGACGCAGGTGTGTGTGTGTGTGTGTGTGTGTGGGTGTGTATGTGTGTGTGTGTGTATCTATTACTGTCGAAATCATCGACCTCTTTAAAGGGTTAGCAGCTTAGGCTTTAAACATCCTTCTTGGTACGATGAACATTAAGCACACACATTTCCACTTTACTGGCCAGGGATAATGGCACTAGATACCACCCACCTCCTCACAGAATGAGGATAGGTCAAGACTCCTCAGTCTTGTGTGCCAGATTCTTGACCTTACTCAAACCATCCGTGTTTGTCGGCTAGACATGACGCTCTCCCAGTTTCCAAAACCTTCTATTCAAACTCTGCAAGTCTGTTGCTTCTCGTCTGTTGTTCCCATGTTTTCCGCCTCTCTTCCTCGCGCACCGAACATTCTCCTTGCCTGCGGCGTCACTCTGCCGCCAAAGAGGAGATCGGGCGTCAAAGCAGGTACTTCGCAACCACCTCTGGATACCTCATCAGCTCGATTGTTCGCTGGAATGCTGATGTGAACTGGGAACCAGCACAGAGATAGTGTCTTGCGTCGCGAGAACATTGTCTTGCGTCTCGAGGACATTGTCTTGCGACGCGAGGACATCGAAATTCAGTCCTTCTTGGATTTCCCCCTCAACCACACTAAGGTGTAATGAGTTCAATCACTAAAGGCTTGCAGGGCACAGCCATCATCAGAACATCTCACGATGTTGTGGCTCTCCAGCCCTTTCTCTCTCTCTGTCTGGCGTCCTCAACTGCCGATAGAACAAAGCGGAGCCCTGCTGGAGAGCGAGGACGGAATCTGCAGGGGGTGAGGCTACCTCGAAGCCGTCTTCCCTTGTGCTCACCTCACAAATCCCGAACCATTATCGGATTTGGAACCATCTGTGAATACTTGTGGCGAACCCCGGTGTGCTTCGAGATGTGTTTCGTGAATCTCTCCGTGATCTTATCTCCGCTTCTTCTCCCCCCTCTCTTCCGCACTGCGACCAAATCCTTCCAGTGTGGGAGTATTGGTGCATGATTGGGTCACTCCAACTGGTCGAGAATATCGCATACGTTCAAATTTGGATCAGTTACAGGATATCTCGTTCTCCCACCAAAAACGAGCGCCACCAAAACTCAGTCACAACCATGGAAGTGGGAGATTATACAAGACTTCCCTGTAATCCAGTGTAGTAAATCAGGTTTCTATGTTCTCGATGCATAATACAGAGGTGACTTTCGACTCCGTGAACCAAAAAAATCCACCACGGAGGAAAACCGATACACTTAAGTGTTGATCCTCAAAGATCTTGTCTGTGGACGGGATGCAACATCATGAGAACTGTAGGTGTTGCTGATGAATCTATCTCTCTCATCATCCAGTTTACTACATACAAGTGTCCACTATGGAATAATAAGTAGTACAGAAGACGCCCACGCAACTCTGCGACTTGCACTAGCTGGCACTTGGGCAGATTGAATGAATGGAAACTGAATGATGTCAAAAATGTCTGCAGCTGTACATGAAATGGACGCAGGGAGGGTGGAAGTATTCATCACACTTTGAAGACAACACCGAGCAGTGGTAATCCGAAAACTTGGTTGGGTGCCTTGTCCTTAGGGCCTTCGGCTCATCAACCGCAAGGTTCATCAACCGCCAGGTTCAATAAACGCCAGGTTCAATAAACGCCAGGGTCATCAACCGCCAGGGTTGACATCATGGCTGACCATCAACAGTCAAGCTACATCAACAAACCGAAAAATTCTGAACACCTTCTTCAGGCGTTGAATGATGATTCGAAGACCACATACTACACTCCCATGAAGTATATATGGCTCGTGAGAACCTGACCTACATGAGGTACAGTTCGGAAACGAATCAAGTCCCAAGGATGAATTTGTGAAGAAAAAATTGAGTTCTATCAGGACATATCAACTGTGGGTAAATTATTGGCGTATTATGCGCATATTACCGGCATAAAAGAGTTCTGGCAGAACATCTCAACTCTGCATAAATTACTGACATATTATGCGTAAATTAATGGCATGTTATGCGTAAATTACTGGCATATGAAGCTAATTAGATACGAAGTTATAAACAAACCAAACATTACAAAGTCAGAATCCCCTCTAATTACCTGGCTGGTATTTTCGACGCACATCCGACCCAAATCGGATTATCCCACAACAGTTTTGGTCTACTGATTTTAGGAGTCACACAGGCACGTTGGAAAGAGTCTTAAGGGAACGCATCAGGAAAGGTGTGGGGAAGACTTGAGCGAGGCGAGTAACGGAGAGAGGATGCAAACCCTTGATACAGTATCAAACACTTTTGAAGCCTAAGGAAGAGATGTAATAACCAGGTAACACATTCTTAAGATGCCACAGCAGCGTTAACGAGGGGGTTAAGTTCTGTGAACTCGGGAGGGGAAATCCAGAACGTGAAGTCATAATTGAAAAGAAGCGAGAAAAATGAAGGCAAGAATTCCTTCAAACGAGGAGAGTAGTGAGCACGCAGAGTACAAGCCAAAAGAAGAGGGGATATTATGTTCAAACGCAAGTTACCATGAGAGTCGAACTCCCTCCTCACATCTAGGAGAACCAAATGAGTCCTCATACTCACAAGGTGGTATGTGTGGTGTATGAGAGATCTGTGAGAAGATCTTGACTCACAATTATAACAACGGATATATTGATAGATACTCTAAGCTGGTGTGTCATTTTTTGTATCCAGGGAGAAACTACGGTTTCGTCACGGATGTTGCTCTTGGTAAGGTCCAGCTTCGTGCAAGAACCACCCTGAGGTCGAGAAGTCATAGATGAAAACGATCCTGCATTAATCACATTCTAGTCCTATGAGTATTGCGGTAAAGACGTATACCCCTTGAGTCCAGGGCTTGCACACGGGAGAAGGTGTAGTCTCGTCATGGTCTAAGGGCGGCAACGAGACCTGCTCCAGCGGACTCGTATCTAAAAACGTCATCGTACCTCTAAGGGAACAAGCCATGCTAGATACACGGGGTTCGGGGCCTTCGGCTCGAACACCCCAACAGCAGGTGAAGAATGGAGGAGGTCGGTACGAGCGGACACCCGACCGAAGAATTTCACCTCGACAGGGAGGGAGCCGAGGGGGGAATGAGTGAAATACGTTTTGATATGTGAGTAAAGTTGCAAACCGTATATCACCTCCAGCCGCGCTCTTCCCCAAAGTTGAAAAAAAAAGAGAGTTCCACATATAGATTATAAACTACGGGGCGTCAATAAGTTTTTTTTTTCAATGTGATTATTGCAGAATTTCGCAGACCCCTTAAAGAAAGCTCCCGGAACCCTTGATCGATGTTTCAGCAACCCTTGAAGGCTCTCGAAACCCTTGAAGGTGCTTCTTCAACCCTTGAAGGATTTCCCTTTTTTTTACGTTGAGGGTTCCAGTCACGGGCAAAAGTCCACATCAAGGCCGGGCCTTAATTGTGAAATATAGAGAGAATTATGACACGGAAAAAAGAAAAGACAAGCGAAAGTATTTACGAATTTTGGAGAAAGTGAAAAACCTGTCTTTTGAAATATGCCAGGTTATAGTTATTGAGAAACCCATGAGATGGTAGAAAACTCCAAAGCTTCGACGTGTAGGGAAAGAAGCAGGTATCAAAACGGTGAAAGAAGGCCACAATATGAATGTTATCCAGTTGGAATTAAGCAGCAGAAACCTATGAGAGAACTGGACTTGGGAACTGATATTATCTCCAAACCTGCCACTAGAGTCCTACAACAGGGGAATGGTAAGGTGGACAAACTGTCTACTGGCAAATATTAGAACTATTAGGATTCAAGTACAAGGATGAGGAATTATTCAGCAAACTGTTCACACTCTAGATAACCCCAGAACTAGAATATGTTCCTCAAGTTTGGTCACCGTGCCTAAAGAGGAACAAGATGATGATAGAGAAGGTCTAGAAAGGAAGGCAAAAGAATTAAGAGACCTCAATTACAGGGCAAAAAACTTGAGGTCTTAGATATGCCCACAGGAAAGAGAGAAGAGTGAGCGGAGACCTGCTCAAAACCTTTTAAGTTTCTAAAACCAGACTGATGAGGCAGACAGAGCTTAGTTCTTTGGTAAGATGTATGGGCAGAACCACCAGAGGACATAAACATGATATTAAGCAAGAAACTAGTTATGAAGGATGTAAGGAAGTGCTTATGTAATGCAAGAGTGGTGGATGAATGATATATGCTGGATGAAGATGTGGTAAATGTAAACATCATACAAAAGTCTAAGGCTATTTCATAATGGAAAATGTTCGAGGGTTGGGTACTCATGAGTTTAAAATTCTCTTCCCGCACAGTATAATCACACACACACACACACACACACACACACACACACACAGGTTGCTGTTTCTTCCCACCAATCTTACCAGCGCGGGAACGAGTCCCGGGCAGGCTAGCCAGCCCACAGCAAACCCAGCTTTTCATCCTCTCTTTTTGGGCTGGTCGATGAGTATACACCTGGCTTAAGCTGTGGTGTGTAACACGTGCACGTGTATATACCTGAGGTTAAGACATGACTATAAATAAAGTTAAGAGACACGGGGAAACTCTCCCCCCTTAATACACTGTACTAACGAATTATCCACTGACGCATTCAAAGACTTGCACGTACGCAAGCAATACGCAAACGCACGCAGACAAGAGAGAGAGAGACACACACACACGGAGGCACCGAGAACCTCAGATGCTAGAAACCAGATAACGACCACCGATGCACTATAGTGAGGTCGTATGTCAAGCTTGGCACATAATGTGTCTTGTACACGTTACGTTAACAACCCCTGGACGGTGGAGGGAGGAACACAACCTAGGACGCCTGCTCCCCGTCCGTCCGTAGGTCACCTGACCAAGACACTAAGTGTCCACATGGTTCCAAGTTAACTGGTCCTGATGCCAGGCTGTGGTTAACATAGGTTAATGTAGGTCACACACGTCGCAGGAAAAATATTGGAACATTAATAATGGTAATAATTATAATAATTATGATAATAATCATAATAATAATAATAATAATAATAATAATAATAATAATAATAATAATAATAATAACAATAATAATAATAATAATAAT